>CATIWR010078398.1:0-35968 GCA_949677035.1 Omphalea diandra | reverse complement strand
TCAACCTGCCTTGGTCTAGTTCGCAGTCGTGATTTTACAAGTTGCGGTCACAAATTAGAAGCCACTAACTTACTTTGGAGATTTTTTAACTCCATCCAACTTTCAATGTAAAGACTAACTAAAAACTGTAAAACAACACTTAATTTGAAACATTAGAGTTGATCAATCCCCTTTATCAAGATCAAAAAGACTTAGGGTTAACCACCCTAGTCCAACAAGTGATAAAGAGAATTTTTTTTAAAAAAAAAAGATAAAGAAAGGGGAAACCAAGCCAGCAATGACATTTAAAAGAGGAAAGGGTAGACTACTCAAATAAAAAAAAAGGTATGCCAAAAAAGAATTAAGAGTGAATGATTATAAAAAGTTATTCTTAGGTTAGGTTTTACTGAACTTGTAGATGTAGGAATTACTTCATATTTCTATTGAATTTTATTTTAATTGAAGTTCAATGATGTTTATTTTAATGTTTTTCACTTTGTGTGAATGGAATTTGCACGAATGAAATCTCAATTTGATGTTTGTTATAATTATTCTTATGTTTGGAATGTTTTTTAGCTAATTTTCCAAAAAGAGGATGAAATTCATACTAAGTTCACAAAAGGGAGATTAACCTCTATTGCAGTTATAACGCAACTGATGACTTCAAGGTAGGCACACTATTGCAACCATGATAATCATTGTAACCTCAGTTCGAATGCCATCCTTTATTGTCGCACCTGCAACGCATGTCACAGGCTATAACAGCCTCAATTTTTTAGAAAAGAAGAGAGAAATTTATGAGGGAATGAAGCTGAACTTGAATTTTAAACTTACCCCATCCAATTTTTATGTCACTCACTTTATAAATATACTTTTTTTTTCCTTCATAATTTCACATATACATTTACTCAAACATCTCTCTAAAGTTTGAGTCTTCTTAGAAGCCTTTTCTTCATCATATTTCTCTACTTCCTTTAGCCATTTCATCGCTTTATTTTGTTCTTTATTTTGTTCTTCTAAACACCTAACACCACTTTTTTGACAAAAGAATGCCTCCAAAGGCTTCATCTTTAAGATCAAATGGAAAGCAACAACAAAATACACTAAGAGATTTGGTTTTCAAGTACAATGTTCCTTTTCTAATCATAAATGACGAAGAACGTGAAAGGTTCTTACCTTTATACTTTAGAGTTCATGTTTCTGGTCATTTCTTAGATGATCCTGTACTTATGCAACTAAAGATTAATAATAGAATGAAATAATTGTTAGAAAGGTTAGGTTGGATAAAATTTGCTTTTATACCACTCCTCACTTATAAGAAGCTCAACCTTGAATTTTTCATAAGGCCACATTTCATGATGAAAGTGAATCCATTTTGGCTTTTCGACTTTTCAAGCGAGAACATAAAATTTATCAAAATGTAATAAAAGAGGCTTTTAGTTTTCAAAGGGGGGGAATGTGTGACTACCCTTAAACCTTTTATGTAAGTACCTTTTAGTACTTACTTTCGAGTATTGATACCTTGAATTACCACCAAGCCTCAAGTTTGACCATTAGACATATATGTTACATGCTTTTTCACAAATTCATGTCTTTTGCTATCTTTGGAAAATAAGAAGCTTCAAAAGTGTTAAGCAAAAAGCTTTTATTCTTATGGTGTGTTGAGGAATAAGTTTAAAATTTCTACCAATTATCATCTTTTTCAAAATTTATTGAGTGTAACAAGGTACCTTAGGCAAGTGGTAGGACTAGGACATATTGTAATAGGTTTAGCGATGCTTTTGTTTAGATTTGACCCTTCCCAAATCAATGAGTAACCATTGGAGCTCATCACACTTGGAAAAATGGGGATTGTGACATCAAGATTTGGAACACCAAGATTAATAAAATTGAAGAAGATTAGAGGGGAGACTAGTAGTAGTCGTGCATTAGAATGACAAGATTCATCATTGGAGATGAGTATAGTAGAGATGATGCACCCATTGTACCACCTTTTAGGCCTCTCCTAAATCACTAAGAAGAGTAAGAAACGTGTAAGTGGAGAGGAACCATGGCACCAAGTCATTCATTGCTTGGATGTTATGAATGCAAGGCTTATAAAGATGGAACGAGTTCAAAGGCACTAAGATTTTAAGTTGAGCCAATACTTGGATCAAGACAATATTCATTTGTGTCACCTCTGATTACTCCTTGATGTGATGCATGAATTGTTCTTGGGATAATATTCTTTGGTTGATGATGATGATGCTTTCTTTTAATGATGTATTAAATGTTCTTTGAGATGTTTTTTAAGGATGTTTGTCGTTGTCTTTTATGAGTTGATATGTAAGGTGGATGTTTTAGCACCAAGTTATGTTTGTTAGTTATGTTCATGTTTGTTTATAGGGGTTCAATTAGATTTTCTTTTGCATGTTCTTATTTAATTGAGTTATTCTATGTTTTTTTTTTATTTTGTTTTATATTGGATACTTGATTTTCTTATTTTCTTTACTGCTAAATGTAATGGAGACCAATTATATAAGGAGAATTCGGATTCAATCAATCTTCCAGCAAAATGAGAGGGAAGTATTTCTTTTCATGTCATCTTTTTTTTTTTTTTTTATCTCTTGTGTTTAACAATGTATGTCATTGAGGACAATGCCATATCAAAGTTCTAAGGGGAGGATTCAGATAGTTATGTTTACACCTATATTATGCATGCACCTATGTACAAGGCTAAATAGACCAAAATTTTTTATGGTTTTTATAAAGATATATAGCTTTGTTTGGCCTTATTTGGTAATCATTATGATTTACTACAACAGTTGATATCATTCTTTAGTTGTGTGTTAGATAAATTAAGTTTGAGTTAGTTACTAAGTTGTAAAGTGTAACTTATGAATTTAGGCTAGTTTGAATTCAATAAGATGATATTCTTCATATATGTTGAAACAAGTAATTTAACTAGTTATGAATAGATGTAGTTGCATGATCTTGATTAAAAGATGAATTGCCATTATGCCTTGTTAATCGATATTGATGTAGTAATTTATGAGATATGATTTAGGAGCTATTAAAGCAAAATCATAAAAAGAAATATCTACTCCTCAGTTTTGAGGATGTTTGGTAACTAGAGATCTTCATGACCAATATTGATTTTTACATAAAATAATAACTAAAAGCATGAGCATGCAAAGTATTTCAGATGAAGTTATATGTTGAGTAACCACGTGCATTCATTACCCACATTTGTATTTGCATAAAAAAGCATATAAACTCTTTGAGAAAAAAAAAAAAGAAAGAATAAGAAAAAGTGAAAAATTTTGCCTAAGTAATATGAATTTGAATGATCTCTTATGCTTAAAGCTATTCTGCTTGTTATTAATTAGTAAATATAATGGTGATTCAACATGTTATATAATGTGATTATGTCTATTGATATTCTAGTTATATTGGTTGTTGAGATGTATATGTAAAGTGTTGTCTTATAGTTTCTAACTTTCCATTATGAATGAGTTTCCATTTCAAAGTAGTAAGCTAACCCAAGTTCATTTGTTTTAAGTAAGTTCTTGATTGGTATGTCTATTGTAGCATTTGAGTGATTGTCATTGCAAGCAAAGTGAAGTGGTACATTTTTGTAAAAGTTGTAAAAGATTTTATGTATAATGGTTCAAGTGTGGAGAAATTTGTTAGGCATAATTTGTTCATAATATTGTGGTATGTCTTAAGCTTAATTTTATTTAATTCTATGATGAAATTAAGTTATTTTGAGTTCATTTATGTTATTTCCTACATTTAGATCTTTTATAGGTCTATTAGCACTTTTAGAGAAAATTTAGAGCAAAATAGGCAACTTTAAGGATCAAGTAGGAATTTGGATTTACAAAGAATGATTACAATCTGTCACGCTCTCGATAAGTGTTGTAAGTTGTGATACCAAGTGAGAAAAGTGGCTACCGTGATGGCAACATTATTGCAATCCATGACCTGGTCGAGCTATTACCTAAATTTTATCGTCCATTTTAGCGACTTTGGAGAAGTATAAAAGGGAAACATTTACAATTTTTTCTAAGGAGTGAAAAAGGACCTTTTGAGTAGTAAAAAAAAAAAAGGCAATTTTGAGAGAAGAAAATAAGTGAAACAATGCTTCAATTCAAGATTTGATTTAAGAGTTCAGGAGATCGCTTAATAAAAGAGGAAGAAGAACAGGATATCTATCAACCATCAAGCTAGTTTAGATAATCCAATTTTTTTCTCTATATTTCTTATTTCTCTGTTCAAAATGATGCTTTTACAATTAGATTTGTCATGTTTTGTTAGAATGTTAGGTTGGTTCTATTTTCTAGGACCTTGATGTAATCATAAAAGAGATTTAAAGATTTATAATTTTAATGACAACATTGGGATTTTATTCTTTTTCAAGTGAATGATTTTTTTAACTTGATGCTTATAATTGACTGGCGACCAATTTCATGATTTGTGTTTTACTTATAGATCGACAGGTTATACATTAAAATAAATCTAAAATCAATCCTTAAGTTAATTGACGAGTATAGATACCCACTTAACCTATTACAATCATTAAAGGATTGCTATATCTAAATGAGTGATTTTGTTTCTAGTTCACATTGAGAAATGATTTTATGAAATAAAATTGTAAAGTTAAGTCAAGAGAGAGGACTTAAACACTATAATTGATTTTATGAAATAAAATTGTAAAGCTAAGTGATAACTCGAGAGAGAGGACTTAAACACTATAGAGATAATCAATAGTTGCAATGCATAATCCAACATGTCATTAAGAGAGTAATGATTTCATGACTTTCCATTGATGAGAACAAATGTCCTAAGTTGATTAATATAAGGTTTTCTTTCTCATTACTTTTGTATTTTTACCATTGTTATTTATATTTGTTTATTTTCATTGCCATTGTAGTTGCTAATCAAGACATCAACTTATTACTTTCCAGATAAAAATAGAATCATTATATTTTTAATACTTATTGACTCTGATCTTTATGGGGTGATATTCGCACTCATTATGCACTATTATTGCTTGTATGATTCATATACTTGCGACCATTGTCAAGTTAAATACTTATCAAGGGGAGGATTGTTTTTTTTTTTTTTTTGGGAAGTGTAAGTCTCTATTTCAGAAATAAGAGAATATAAGGCAATGCATATCTATATTTTATTAACTATATAAAATTTGAACCTTATGTCATGTAAGTGCTTCAAATTAGATTTACTTAGGGTGACTTATTTAACTACTCCAATTAGCTCTTCAATATCCTCTCATTTTTATAGGATTTATTTTAAAGAGTTAAAAGAATCAATACTCGACATTACTTATGACGAAGTTGATGATAAACTTGACATGAATTTTGTAGAATGGTTCAAACAATATATAAGTATAACAAATGCCAACCATTTTTTAGTATAAAAGTTTAATAGTATATATATTTAACTTAGAGACTTGTGAACATTGAGAAACTAGGTACATGATAACATAATTGAGAACATGTTTATAAAGCATCTGGCATAAGGTCCTTTAAGATATGTGAAGTTGTGTTTCTTTAATTTAGCATAACTCCATTTAGTAGATTATTATATAGCATAAAAAGGAATGACAAGAGTTGATCTCAAATGAGTTATTCATGACGCTACACACGAAATTGTATGAGGGAAAGACTTTTATGGATCAAAAGGAGCCAATATATTAGTGTAAAGTTTTTCATATTTGTATAATGCTTTGCTTATACATTATTTAAATAATTTTTACTAATTAAATGTTACTTATATTCTTATTCATATGATAATTATTTGCAGAATAATTTTGAAACGTACATGACCTAGACTGAGGGAAATATAGATGAGTCATGGCTCTCCTATAAGATATTAGGGGGGAAGAATAAGAGATGTATTTATGTTATCGACTCCATGGCTCAAAAGTTTTATGGCTCAATGTCTGCTTCTTCTATTGTGACATTCCTATCAGGTACACATATTATTGTATTAGAGCAATAGGTTCAGGAGATGTAGCAATAGTAGGTAAAAAATCAATAGCATGTTATTCAGCTAATATAGGAGCAACTAAAACTATTCCTCTACATTGTCCCACTTCCTCAATATGTTACTCCTCTTATTCTGTTTTCAATCCTATGAAAAGATAGTTATATCTTGTTTTCTTCTTTTTATTCTAGCAACATTATTTGTTATTATTTTATTTATATAAATTTACAATATTTGGATTTTTAATATGTTTTTTTTATATCAATTGAAACCAAAATTTATTATTTTATAATTTTGCATTTTTATTTTAGCCATTTTTTATTCTTATTTAATAATTGAAATATAATTGAAAATTTTAGTTTCAAAATATTGACAAAATTTGTTGTTCAAAATAATGATAAATTATTGATAGATTTTTTAAAAAAATTATATTTCAATTATAACGATAAATGTTTCTTCAAAATAATGCATTTTATTTCTATAAAATTTATAGAAATTATTTAAAAAATTTAACAATAGATTGTTGAGGAAAACCTCCATCACTATGTATTTTCTAATGGAAAAAGTCAGCCATTTTTGTTATAGATTACCAACAACTACATAGATTTTACTGACAGCTTAAATTACTACAAATTTGTTGCTAAGTTTTACTAATGATCACATTCTCTATATAATATATTTGATTGGCAATTCATTGATATTTTTAATTATTGATAAATTTAATGCTCTTGTCGATGGATTTTTCTAGCAATAAGTAGCTTTTTTCTTATAGTGAATATTACATATTGCAATTACAAGTAAGGGTGTAAACATATTCAGATAGTTCGCAAATCACTCAGGATCAACTTGAGGAATACAAGAAATCAACTCAAGATTAATCAAGTTGAACTCAAGCTTGAGCTACTCGAGTAATTAAGCTAGCCAAATTTAGTCATCAAAACACTTAACTCTTGAGGCTCACAAGCCTAATTGAGTTTAAACATATTTACAATATTACCAATCAAGCTAAATTGATTCATGCCTAATCAAACATGTTTGAATCAAAATTTTAATTTATAGGATTCATAAAAAAAATTATATAAATAAATGAGTCTAATCAAGTCGAGCTTGAGTATTTAAATACTTGATCGAGCTTGAGCTTAAACTTAAAAATTGAAGTTCGATCGAGCTTCAACTTCAAATTTTCAAGTCAAGCTCGAGCTCGAGCCTGACAAGGTTCTATTTGGCTAGGCTCGAGTACACCTCTAATAACAAGTGCGGAAAGTTTGGAGAATTTCAAATTAAAACATAAAATGTAATGAAAGGAACATAAGTTTTATTTTGCTCCAAAATATTTCTTTAATAATATGATATAATTATAATTTACACTCAATATTTTAAAGATTACCTTAGTATCTTATTTAACAATACACTTATTTAATCACCACATAAGAATTGTGGCAAGTCATAACCATTTAAGCATCTAATGGCTAAGGTGATATGCACAAATAATGGTAAAAAATCGTTTGCTTTTATGATAGACATCCTTATCTCAATTGGCAAAGGTTTTTTACAATATAAAACTCTTTGTCTATCTCTATTTCGGTAACCATTGACACTATAAATAAGTGTTACAATGAATGGAATAATGCACATAAAAATTATTCTCTCATTTATTATTTATTCTTTCTTTATTTTTCTTTATATTTACAACACGTTATCAACATAATTTAGTTCTACCTTAACTTGTCTATAACACTAGTCCGCTTTGAGCTTTTAAGAGGTTAGTACATATTTTTTTGACAATATTTTGTTTAAATTTATGCATGACTAGTATTGGATCATATTCACTTCTCTCCTAATATTGGATCATTGTCTCCTACTTTTATTTGTTTAATATCAATTACTTTACACACTGGTTCCTACTCGTCCCCATCTCTCACATGCATAATAATAGTTGATCTTTTCCTTTCTTTTTTGAAGAAGAATATACAAGATTCAAATTATGGACCTATAAAATCTCAATTATTATAGAGTGGAAAGATTATGGTGTGAATTGTGAAACACTACAAAGATTTTCTTATGTTGGTTGACGTCAATTGTTTATGTCCAAATTGATTAAGAAACTTTAACTTTTTGCTAATTAAATAATTCTTTTTCATATACAATATAAATCTCCCCATGCTCCTTTTTATATAAAATATCGTTTGTATTAAGTAACATATTCATGTTATTCATGGACATTATAATAAATAATACATAGATATGATCATCTAATACCATTAAACTAATCACACAAGTGCCACGAAATTATTTTTTAAATGATCTCTATGACTTGCAATTTTATGTCAATGTCCAATTGCATATTCAATTTTGATTTGTTAAGTTTTATTACTGTTATGTATGGAAACATTATTTGATGTTAATATAATGCTTGAAGAACTTGCATTTTAAATTCTAGTTCCTGAAGAACTAGTATTATATATAGTTCCTGAAAAACTTATGTTCCTATAAAATTAAATAAATTAATACAATTTTTGAAGAACTTATATTCTCTATAGTTCTTGAAGAACAAATTAAATAAATTATAAAATTCTTGAAGAATTGATACCCTAAGTTCCTGAATAACTAAATATCCAAATTCTTTTAAAAAAAAAAAAAACTAATATCCTCATACATTCCTGAAGAACTTAATATATTGTCTATAAGTCTTCAAAAGACTTATTTAATTATGATATTTTTAACATATTTCTTATTTTTGTATAAACGATATACACAATGTCAAATTTGATGAAACTTAAATTTATGGCCCTCGACATCACGACGCAAGAATTATTTATCATGGATACTAAATGTCAAAATACATATGGATGCTATGGGTCTTGAAAGCACAATCAAAGATGAAAATAAAAAATCTCTACAAAATCTCACCAAGGAGATGGTTTTCCCTCATCACCATCTTCATGAAGGACTAAAACTTGAATATTTGATAGTTAAAGATCCATTAGTTCTTTGGAAAAATTTGAAAGAAAGATATGACCATCATAAATCTATAATCCTTCCAAAGGCTCATTATGAATGGATACCTTTATGATTACAAGATTTTAAAACTATAAGTGAATGTAATTCTATGGTCTTCAGAATTACATCTAAATTGAGATTATGTGAAGAAGGCATATACTACTTTTCATGCCTCGAATATATACTACTTTCCATTCCTAATATGCTCATGTAGCAACAATACCAAGAAAATGGTTTTAAAAAATATTTTGAACTAATTTCTTATCTTCTTATTATGGATGAAAATAATGAGCTCTTATTAAAAAATCATGAAACTTGTCCAACTGGTTCTACTCCACTTCTTAAAGTGAATGAAACAAAATATAATAATATTGGACGTGGACGAGAAAGAGGACAATGAAATAATCGTTAATGATATGATCAAGGTTATGATTGAAATCATAGCAATTGTGATGGTCATAAAAATAATAATGCATCGTTTCACCAAAAGAGGAAAAATCATAAAGAGAACAATGGATCAAAGTAACATTTAGAAAATCAATGCTATTGATTTGTGATAAAAGGGCAATGGTCTCGTTCCTGTTGTACACTAAAACATCTTATTGATCTCTACCAAAAGTCTTTGAAAAAAAAGAGGCAAGAATATAAAAGCAAATTTGATACAAGACAACAGTGATATCTTTGGTGATGATTCTAATGTTACACATGTAGATGTTTCAAATTTTTTTGAAAATGTTGAAGGAAAAATAAATCATTTAATTGGAGATGGCAAATGTAAATGTTTAACTATTATATGAGTTTCTATAGTTATTTAGTTTATTTTAGTTAGTCTGACATTTGAGTAATTTATTGGTTTAAAATAATTTATATTTAGCTTATATCTATTATTTATTGGTTTAATTTTAATATATAATTTATGTTGTTTTATTATTATTATTATGTTTCTTACAAATATGGTTTATCTGCATGAAGATATTATAGATCCCACTTTATCATTAGTAGAATTTAAAATAAATGATGCAGATTTGTGTCTCGCAGAGAGTATAACCATGCACACCATATTAAAAGATAAGATATACTTTTCTCATTTAATAATGGGAAAAACTTATGTTAGTATAATATATAATAGTAAAAGAATAATTGAAGGCTCTAGAAGAGCAAATGTATTACTACTTGAAGGGGTTTATCTCTTTATTAAATATGCATTATTCTCTCTCAAATCTCACATAAATTTATTGATTTTTAAAGATATTCATGAAAATGGATATCACATTGAGATCACAAATGTGGGAAATATAGAATATCTTCACATCACAACTTTTGATAATAAATGTGTATTAAGAAAATTACATGCTTTCTCTTTTGGCTTATATTACACATATATGCATATAATTGAAACAAATGTGGTAATGAACTAGAAGTTTACAAATCCAAACACTTTTCTTAATTGGCATGATCGATTGGGTCATCCTAGGTTAATAATGATAGAAAAATTATTGTGAGCTCCTACGACCATCCATTGATGAACCAAAAGATTATTCAATCTAATGAATGTTCATGTTCTACTTGCTCTTAAGGAAAGTAAATTACTAGGCCATCACTAAGAAAAATTCAAAATGAATCACCTAGATTTCTAAAATATATATATAAGGTGACATTTGTGGACTAATTCATCCACCATATGGACCATTTAAATATCGATGGTGTTGATAGATGCATCAATAAAATGGTCACATATATGTTTATTATCAACTCAAAATATGGTTTTTGCAAGGTTATTTACTCAAATAATTCGATTAAGAGCACAATTTCCAGATTATGTCGTTAAAATAATTCATATTGATAATACTAGTGAATTTACATCTAAGGCCTTTAATAATTATTCCATGTCAATTCAAATAACTATAGACTAACCTGTAGCTCATGTTCATACCTAAAATGGCCTAGCATAGTCTTTTATTATATGACTTCAATTAACAGTTAAACCATTACTTATGAAAACAAATCTCCCTATCTTTATTTGAGGACATGCAATTTTACATGCAACAACTTTTATACGCATCAGGCCAATCAGTTATTACAAATTTTCACCTTCATAGTTGGTTTTTGGCTAGGAGCCAAATATTTCCCATTTAAGAATTTTTTTTTTTTTTAAATGTTTTGTTTAAGTCCCTATTCCTCCCTCCCCCCCCCCCCCCCCAAAAAAAAAAAAAAAGATTGTATAAAAATAAGACCTCAAAGGAGATTGAGAATATATATTAGATATGAATTTTCTTCTATAATTAAATATCTTAAACCATTAACGGGGGATGTTTTTCCTTTGAGATTTTATGATTGTCATTTCAATAAGGCTATGTTTCCAAAATTGGGAGGAGAAAACAAGCAACTAGAGAAACAAATTACATAGAATGAGCCATCATTATATCATCTTGATCCTTATACTAAACAATATGAATTAGAAGTTCAAAGTATCATTCATTTACAATGTATAGCGAATCAATAGACAGATACATTTTATAGTCCAAAAAAAGTTACTAAATCTAGTATACTAGCTGAAAATGCTCCAATTAAAATTGATGTCACATTAGGACAACATGTTAATACTATAGCAAATGAGTCCATAACATGCTCGAAACATGGTAGGCCACTCGATTCTAAGGATAAGAATCCAAGAAAGAAAAGGGAACAAAATAAATAAAGTGACAATTTCTAAAGTATTAATACTCTTGAAGAGTCTATAATAGAAATAGTTGACATTGATAAGTAAATAACCTCATAAGAGGTTCAGGTACCTAAAAATGATGATAACAAAAAAATCTCAATAAATTATATCACTTCAAGAAAAAGATGGGACCGAAATGAAACTATTATCAATAATATATTTGCATATATAGTAACATTTGATCATGTAAAAGAAAGTGAGGACATTGAACCTAAGTCTGTCAATGAGATGATTGGCCAAAATGGAAAGCTACAATCCATACATAATTAAATTTACTTGAAAAATGTTATGTATTTAGGCCTAATGTTCAAACATCTGAAAATGTAAAGCTGGTAGGCTATAAATGGGTATTTGTGTGTAACCGCAATGAGAAAAATGAAATTGTGAGATACAAAGCATGACTTATAGTATAAGGTTTCTCATATAGTCCTTGCATTAACTATAAGGAGACTTATTCACCCGCTGTGGATGCAATTACATTTAGATTTTTTAATTACCTTGACAAGTTTAGAAAGACTTCATATACATGGATCACTTGATAATGACATTTATATGAAAGTCCATGAGGGATTAAAAATGCCTGAAGCATGCAATTCAAAACCTTAGGAAACATATTCAATTAAGTTACAGGTCCTTATATGGTTTAAAACAATCTAGATGCATGTGATATAATCATCTTAGTGAATATTTTTTGAGAGAAGAATATATTAACAATTAATTTGTTTATTGATTTTATTAAGAAAACAAAATCTAGTTTTGCTATAATTGTAGTTTATGTTGATAATTTGAATATCATTAGGACTTCTAAAGAGCTGATAGAGACAGTAAGATATTTAAAAAATGAATTTGAATTGAAAGATTTAGGGAAAACAAAATTTTGTCTCAGCCTATAAATCGAGTATTTATTTAAAGACATTTTTATTCATTAGTCAGCTTATATTGAAAATATATTAAGGTTTAATATAGATAAATCCCATCTAATGAGTTCTCCTATGGTTATTCAATCTCTTGATGTGCAAAAGGATCTTTTTTGTCTTTGAGATGATAGTGAAGAAATTTTTGGTCCAAAGTACCATACCTTAGTGTTATTGGTGCATTAATGTATCTTACTAATTGTATAAGACTTGATATAGCATTCCAAACTCGAAGACATTGGAATGGTGTTAAGCAAGTATTTTGTTATTTACATGGTACATCAAATATAGGTTTGTTTTATCTGTAAGACTTGAATTCAAAATTAATTGGATATGTATATGCTGGATATTTATCTAATCCATATAAAACTCGATCACAAGCAAGTTACTTGTTTACATATGGTGGCATTGTTATATCTTGTCGTTCTACCAAACAAACTCTAACGGCGATATCATCCAACTATGCTGAAATATTGGTCATTCATAAAACAAGTCGAGAATGCATATGGTTGAGATCTTTCATTCAACATATCAAAGAAACATGTAATCTTGTGTTATATAGATATGCATCAAATTCGATCTATTGCAACTTAGCAAATTTATTTACAAAGACACTCCCTATAACAACATTTGAGAAGTTGGTGAAAAAAATTGGCATGCACCGACTACCAGATCTTTGTTAGAAATTATGTATTCATGAGGAGGAGATTTTTGTATGCTATACTTTTGTTTTCCCCTAGCATAGTTTTGTCCCATTGAGTTTTTCTAGCAAGGTTTTTGATGAGGCAGTTTTATAAATCAATAAGAATAATGTACTTTTTTTCCTTCACTAAGATATTTTCCCATATGATTTTTTTTAGTAAGATTTTTACGAGGCATATTCTTTGTAATAGACATCCAAATGGGAGTGTTACGATAATATTATAGTGTTATGATAATGTTGGATGTTTATGCTTATCTCAATATGTAGAGGTTCGTATGAGATAGAACTCTATTTCTATGTCTATCTCTATAATCATTAACACTATAAATAGATATTATAATGAATAGAATAATACACAAATTATTCTGTTTAATATTTTTTATTCTTTCCCAATTTCTCTTTATATTTACAACACTGACTACTTAAATTTTGTCTAAGAAAAGAAAAAGAGAGAGAGAGAGAGAGAGAGAGGTGACTAAATAATTTGCTAATGTGATAGGTTATAGCCACCATTACTTTCTTATATAGGATAATCTCCTTTTCCTACTCTAATTAGGATTTCATCAATAATTTTAAATTGGATTGCAGATCAACCTAGTCAACTAGCCAATTTTTTATTCAATTGATTTAGTCAATTAAACTAATACATTTTAATAGAATATTTTTTAAAATTTTTTTAAAAATATATTAAAAAATAGAAAAGGTATAATATAATAATGAAAATTATTTTTGATATTTAAATTTTGAGTATAATAGTGTAATTTTGAAATGTTTAAAATTTTCACAAACAATGTAGTTTTAGATTGAACTAATTTGACTTGATTTTCAATTTTAGTCAATTTTCTGATTTTTTGATCAATTTTTTTATTTGATTGAATTTTTTTTATTGATTGATTTCTAACACCAAATTGAAGTAGCACCACAAGCTGATTTTCAATTTCATCAATATGATTAGTTGGTCCAGTTCAATTTTGAGAACATAGATTTCTTGTTCTAATTATCATTCAAGCTTATGCAATAATCTCTTCGGTTAATACTAGTTATAATAATTAGAATATTCGCATAATTATTTAGATCATTAAATTATTTATTGATTTTTCATCTAACTCAAAATAGTTCACAATGTACCTAATAGTTACATCATTAATAATCCTTTAATAGCATAATATCAAGAAATAATCATAAGATATTGAATTCTAATTGAGATATTATTGTAATCTCAAATCTAAAGACCACTAATACAACTATTAAATAAAATTTCCACATAAACATAAGTAATGCTTTATATGAAACTATTATATCATGTCATTTTCAAATAACTTGTTCTCTAATAAATACATGTATATCAATTTTAAGTATTCCATACTTTAATATAACTGCACCATTCTCATAGTTCTATCAATATCCAATTTCGATAGAGCATTGACTAAGACTAAGTTTAGAAATAGCACTTTGATGTAATAAGAATCTTATAACCAGAGCATCAATAAAATTTCCATTGCAAAATATATTTATTATATAGACATCGTCTTTAGAGTTAATCATATAATAGAATTCACATATATTTGTGTCAAAGATAAAATGCCTTTTATTAGATTTAAATTATACATATTTATAATACCTAACACGTGTAAGTAATGAGTAGAATAACAAAAACAGTATTTTTTTTTTGTTCGAATATTGTGAAAATTAACTTGCGAAAGCAAATAGAAAATTTATTATTATTATTATTATTATTATTATTATTATTATTATTATTATTATTATTATTATTATTATATAAGAGAGAGAAAGAGAGAAAGAGATTCAATATTATGAATAACAAAGTGATTATGCAATGCTTTTAAAATAGGAACAATTATTGGAAAAAAATTATAAAAATATACTATATTAATAAAGTATTTTTACACACCTATTACAAATTGCTATCAAATTTTTGTAAGGGACATTTTAATAATTATATGTATATCTATTTCATTCAATTAATTTAAATTGTGACTATTTTACTGATAGTAAATCAATAAATATTTTTCCTTTTTGGCTAACATAATTATATATTTTAAAATTGAAAAGCTATTAAGAATTAAATTGGTAGGCTTAATGAGAAAAAAAAAAAAAAACTCAATTCTTTTCAACTTTTTACATTATCACTTGACACTTCTAAAATGACAAATAGCATCCAAAATTGGGTAATCTTTTTAATGGCACCCTTTGATCAAAATTGAGCCCACATTTAAGACTTAATTGAAAGTAGAAATGTTACATCACTTTAAAAAGAACTGTTTGAGGGATCAATTAGTATTTCTATTATCAATTGAGCCTTATTTGAGAGTTTAATTTGATCAAATGGTGTTATTTAAAAATATTTACTCAATTCTGGATATTATATATCATTTTAAAAATATTAAATGTTATTTTGAAAATTTGAAAAGAATTAGAATTTCTTTTTGTCCTTAGACGAAATTTGAATGAGTTGTTATGATTATAGTATTTGTTTTCCTCCCTCTTTCCACAAAATCACCTCTCTCTTTTCAGTTTTGTGAATTATTATTAGCAAAATCTTGCTAGTTTAGCCTCACATCACTAGATTCAAGTGAGGTAGATGATTCTATCAATTTTCAGTTCAATCATTTACACATAAGGTTAAGTTTGGATCACATTTTTTTTAAACAAATTTAGATTGAGTCACTTCATATCACAAATAGATCAAGTCAAGTCATAAGTTCGAGATATAATTAAAAAAAAAAACTTTGATCACTTTTGAGGTTTGATGGAGTCAATTTTAAGTCAAATAAATTTTGAATCAAATTAAATTTGGATCAGAATTTTTAAATTAGATTGATTAGTTTTCTAGTAGATTATTTTTTCTTCATTTTTTTATTTTATGCATATTTTCATAAGTTGTTGCAAAAAAGTAGATGATTTATTAATAGATTTGGAGTTTAAATAATTTGTAATTTACTTTGCATTCCTTATTTTTTAAATGTGAGTTTGCTTCTTCTTTTTTTGTTTGATTAATTTGCAGATTTGTAAATTTGGTGCAATTTATTCTTTTATTTGATGGGTTATGTAATTCTCCTTTTGTGGAATATAAGTCTTCTTCATAAAAGTATAGGTGAATCCCTCTATGAAATACTTTTTCCCATATAAAAATTCAAGTTTTTTCAGTAATTAGCTTATTGCTATTTTTCTTCTAATCAAACTTGTGTAAAAGACTTAAGAGCCAATATATGGTCGAAACAATCAACGATAGAATCTATTTATTATAAAGGTGCAAGATATAAAGGTTTATCAATATGATTAGATGTTTTTAGAGAAAATTATTACAAAAATGTTACTGTACTTATTGATTATACTAAATCTTATAATTATATTAAGTTTACTGAATTGGTTATATAAATGAGAGAATTCATATTTTCTCTAAACAATTTTTCAACAAGTTGATCACTAGTCTAAACAAATTAAAAGAATATGTTCTTGCTTAATTGTTGACAATAATTCTATTGAATGAGTTATTAAACTTGGATTATATACGTAAACCCCCAAGACCATACTGCTGCACATGAAAAGAATCTGCTCTCAGGTGCTCTTGTGGAATCAAGATGTTCACAAACAGTTTAATTCATGAAGCGTGAAAATTCCAATAAATAAAAGAGTATATGTCTAAAAATTATATCTTATAATTCGGGAAAAAAATTAACCCAATGGGGATGGAATCCAGGAGTAGACTAATTGATGTATAAAAGGGGTCAGAAAAGATATTGACTTCCAATTTTTAAAACAGGCAAGGCAAACGAAGACAATTATAGTCCGGCTCCTCTCCATGCGCAAAAATGTGCAAAGCTGTCCCCATCTCGAAGCATTAACAAATAATTTCCCCCATAGATTTTGATGAATTTTGAACAAGAAGAAGTTGAATAATCAAAAAGTACCTTTTGTTTTTAATCATTATAATAAGAATTCAGCACTACTAATTTTCTTTTGACATGTTTAATTGAATTTCAATTTAAAATTTATTTTATTTCTTAATAAATTCCTTCTAATTATTTTATTTCTAAATGAATTTCAATTCTAAATAAAATTGTGTGTTTTATATATTACAAAATAAAAATAAAATTTATTTCAAATAAAATAAATTTTATATTTGATTTAAACATCAAATTCAACAAAATCTTTTATTTTTATAAAAATGACTTTGTATTATTTTTAAAATTTTACACAGAGAGAGAGACTAAAGAAAAATGAGAATGAAAAAAATATATATTTTAGCTAAGATTGTATTTTTATCATAACAAAGAATTATAATTTTTTAATTCATTTAAAATTATATCAAATTTAATATAATTTATTTTAATTATAAATAAAATTTAATATTTAATAAAATAAAATTCATTTATATAAAACTCACAAAATATATATTTGAAAATAAATTCTATAAAATTCATTCATCGAAAATTTCTAATAGAACCAACTATATGAATGTGAATCATTAATTTTCGATACTACAAAACAGGCATTCTATCATTAATTATGATATGACCATTGTACAAATAAGATGACAAAGAATTGATTTTGTAGAGTATCATTAGACTAATATATAATATAATAATTAAATCTCTATACCGTAATATCAACTTGATTCAAAGAGCTTAATGTAGTTTGACAACCTTTTCAGCCTTTGTCCCCCATAGTAGCTGGCTCCGAGGGGACACTTATCAATTGGTGTTTCGTTCGAACAAAACGCATGTCGGCAGCTCGACAGTAGTAAAAGGACTGCCTGTAGACTGTATGCCTCGAACGAACATATCTTGCGTTGGGAAATATTGAAATAAGGGAATCTAAATAGTATAATTTATCAACATGGGCATCTGGTTTGTTTGATCTTCCATTGAATGATTACTGAAGTCACACCCGCTGCGTCATGATAATGAAGTTTCTCGTCATTTGACTTAAACAAATTATTTTTCAGATTGAAACTGTAGCTGCAGAGTTTGTTAAAATTTGACTGAGTGGGATTTGAAAAAGCAATTTATTTTTCCCTTTTTTTTCTGAACTTTATTAAAGAATTGTTTTGTATGTAGTATAAAATTCTGGCTCTAAACTTATTCCTATTTAAATTTAGATATTTATTGAAATAGTATCGAAAGTGACTAATTTTATAATAAAAATCTTATAGAAACAACTAATTATTAAGTTTTTACTCGTTGATGAGAAGAGGTTTTGCTCATTGAAGAGACAAGGTTTTGCTGGTTGACATAAACTCTTGTCCAAAATTGAATAGTTTAATGCTTATTGTGATTAATAGTTGTTGACTCATAACAATTAAAATAGTTATCACAATAGTGGGCTCATTGATGTTTATTGTGATTAATAGTTATTGCTCATTAATGTTGGGAGACTTACCACGATAGTGGGCTCGAATGATTTTAGTTGAGTAGAGGTGGTTAGCTTGGGTAGTTCAGGTTAAGTGCCTGTAAAACAACAAAGGTGTGAAGTTGTTCGACTTATTGCCAAAAATCCACTTAAAAAGTCAATAATATGTTATAGAAAGAGGGTGAATGTAACGTGTGAAAAATACTTGGTAGTGCTCCTTATATAGTGCTTGGGGAAAGTCATTTCCTAGTTAGAGTAGGACTTGATATCTTTTTGTTTAGTGGTTATTTCCTTATGAGAATTATCTTTCTGATAAGAGATAAAAGATAATATTCCTACTTAGGATGAGTTACGGGTCAATTGTGCTTAGGTAAGTCGAGCCATATAGTCTTGCAATTTCATGTGCTTTATTATGGGCCGAATCATTTTTCTTTTCTTTTCTTTTTTTTGCCTATAGTGATAGAGGCTGAACTAGGCTATATGTGTGATTGAGCCCAACTTATATGTACTTGGGTAGTATTATATGCCCCCCTTAGTATGAGACTGTTTATATCTAGGAAGAAACAAAGGAATAACTAAATCTTGGTATCCTATACAGACAAGCTAGGTAATAAGTGATTGTTTTGGAACCGATCTATCTTTGAGAGGGAGTTTTGAAATTCAAAATTGTAATTTAATGAGTCTGATTATCATGGTGGACACATGTCACTTATGTGATGTGCTTCAAACTTTGTTCCTTTGATCAGGTGGATCAGGCTTATTAGGCCCATTTGATAAAGGTATCGGTTCATCTAGCCTGATCTTTTATCTCTTTTTTCTGACTTTATAAATGGCTTCTCTCTTTTGATTGAGAAGACTTGATACCTTTATGTTTAGTGGTTATTTCCTTATAAGGATTATCTTCCAAATAAGAGATAACTTCCAAATAAGGGATAACTTCCCAATAAGGGATAATATTCCTACTTAGGATGAGCTATGGGTCAGTTGGGCTTGGGTGGGCCGAGCCATATAATCTTGTAATATCATGGGCTTTATTATGGGCCAAACCGTTCTTCATTTTTCTTATTATAGGAATAGAGGTTGAATTGGGCTATATGTGTGATTGGGTCTATCTTATATATACTTGGATAGTACCATATGTCCCCTCCCTCAAGTCCAAGTTTGTTTACGTCTCAAGAAAAACAAAGTAATGATCGAGTCCTGGTATTCTACGTGGACGAGCCAGGTAATGAATGATTGTTCTAGAATCAATCTATCTTTGAGAGGGAGTTTTAAATTTTAAAATTGTACTTCAAAGAGTCTAATTATCATGGCAAACACATGTCACTCATGTGATGTACTTCAAACTTTGTTCCTTTGATTAGGTGGTTAGGCTAATCAGGGTTGTTTGATGAAGGTATCAATTCATATGGCCTAATCTTTTATCTCTTCTTTCTGACTTTATAAATGGTTGGTCTCTTTTGATAGAAAAGCCATTTTGCACCATTGTTATTATTGTTTTTTTTCTTCGAGAATTAGTGTTGTAATGGAGTATTTAGATTTTAGATTCATGTTTCATTATTTCAAAGGTGAGAGTTTGCATAATTTTTTTCCTTATTTTTCTTTTTTATTATTTTTTAGGCAAAATAATGATGGATTCTATAACCCCTGAAGAGATGATTCCATTAGCCTCCCTTCCTACTGAGGCTGCTCTCACTACTATCATTAGAGAAGGTCTAATGGTGTTGCCAAATGAGGTTGGTAGCGATGAGGTTGAGGAAAAGGATAAAGGGGAGCTTGATAAAAGTGAAGAAGAGCAAATTATTAGGGGAGATAGTAATAAGGTTGAGTATAAGAGAGGTAAGGCTCGAGTAATGGGGTTGGCACTAGCGGGACTAGCATTAATCTATGGAACCACAACTCAAACCGATTAAAGTTTGAAGAGTAAATCTAAAAGTGGCAGAGGTCAGGAGCGGGATCTCAATTCATGGCTTAGCCAAGATCTATCCTAAGTATAGCATACCATTAGAGTATGAGCTGCGTGTCCCAAGCCCTAGTTTAAGAGTTTTCTCTTAATTAGGCCTAAATTAGTTCAAACTATACGAAGATGATTTAAAAGCCAGATTTAGGTTGTTAGTGCCTGAGTTCCTTTAGGAGGTGTTGAGGGCTTACAATCTTCTTATTTCCCAAATCACACCAAATGGTATTAGGATGCTAGTGGGTCTGTACCTCTTGGCTCAGGATAAGGATATTATTGTGTCTATTGGTGTTATGAGCCATATTTCACCATCAAGGATTAGGCTGGTAAGAATCACTAGCATGTGTCAGCCAAGTCCAGTATAGGGATGTTTACCAAATATCCTCCACCGATAAAAAACTAGAAATACAAATTCTTTGTTGTTACAAGTAAGGATGGGGTAGGATTCCCAATTTGTAGGTGAGTAAGGATAATAGGAAGTGTATGTTGGTTCCTATCGAGTAGGGGAAGGCACAAGCCACTTGACTCTAAGCCTTAGTAGAGGAACCTATTGATTTAACAAACTTAATACAAATGCATCTTCCTATCCAATCTAGTATATACATTGTGTTGACATGATAGACTTTCTGTGTACTGATAGCTATTAATACTTTTTTGTCTTGCAGAGATGGACATGAAGGCAGTGCAATAAAAGAGGTTTAGACAAAAGGCTACTCAAGCTGCTTAAAGAGGCAAGAAGCAACCAAAAGTTTGAATAAAAAGTGTTGGGCATAAATGTTCTTTCGGTGAAGCTAGTACAGTCAACTAAACAATGTTAGTGGTAAGGGTGGTGCTTCTGACTCGGGACCTATCATAATCTTTGATCTCATAGTGGACAAGGTGATTCATCCTGAGACACCTTTATTAAAGAGGCCTCGAGTAATGGTAGTGGAATTTGACTCGAAAAAGGAGCTTTTTATGTAACCTAGGAATTTGAGCCGATGTCCAGACCCACTCGGATACCTGAAGAGCAAATACAAGCTCTATTTCTTGAGCAACAAGACAATCAGTAAGACATTTGAAAAGATCTACTTCATACCAAATGATGAAAAGAGATTTGACCACTTAATGAATAGGGAGTTGGTGGCTAATGTTCAGGTGTTCAACCTTAAGGTATTCCAAGCCATATGCATATTTTAAAATTTTTCTAAGTCTTTGTGAAGGTGCTAACTTGGTTGCTTCTTTTCTTGGTTAGGCAATGATGATTAAAGCGACCTTAGTTATTTATCTTGAGACTATGAATAAGGATTTCAAGAGCTTCACCGAGTTGGAGACTATGTTGGTGAAGGCTCATAAAGCCTTTGATTCTTTGTCCAAAGAGTGCGAAGACATGCTTAAGCAAGTTACCACCTTGGTAAACTTGCTTGGTGAAACTCATTAGAAGTTGAAGGCTATCGAGACATGTATGGTTGAGTTGTTTACCTTGGAGGATGAGTCAAAAAAGAAAATATTGAGTTGGGAGACTTTAAGAAGAAGAATGTTGAGCTCAGCTAGGATGTTAAAGACTAGAAAGAGAATAAGGCTGCAATTGGACTATCAACAATTAAAGAAATGTCTTCCATTTGTTTTTTTATATAATACTAAAATCAGCCATGTCTTGGCAAAAGCTCACTCAGATTTAGATTTAGATTATGTAGGTGATATTTTGTCAGGGGATGATGATGAGGAACAACAGGATAAGCCTAAAGAATAGACTTAGATTTTCTCCTTTTATGTAACCTTAGGTCGTCTTGCAATAAGAAAATTTTAATTTAATAAAAAATCTTCTTCTATATTATTGTTGCGCTACTTTTGTTTGTTCATTTTTTTTTATTAATGTAATAGATACCTAACCACTTATGTTGGTTATCCTTTATCTTACTTTTTTTATGACTTGAGTTTGTTATGAAAGTGGTTCATGAGGTAAGTTGGCTCATTAGCATATTAGCATAATTATTGTACGAGGTATATTAGCTTGACACTTAATAAACTTCAAGTAATATACAAGATATATTAGCATGGTACATAATAAAACTTGAGCAATGTACAAGATGGATTATTTAGATACATAACAAAACTTGATTATTGTTTAAGATGTATTAACTTGGAACATTCACATTTAAGGTAAATTAGCTTAATCTTATTTGTAATGCATGGGGTGGATTAGCTTATTGTGAGGTATATTGGTGTTTTTGTAAAAAATGTAAAGGGACATTCTCATAAGATAATAATTTCTACATGGTTCGATAATTTACCTACGTCCATGAACAACTTCATTTTTATAGAAAAGACAAGTAATTTACAGAAGAGAAGAAGTAAAGGTTGCATATATAAAGTATTTCTTTAGTGCTTCCATGTTCCATGTACAGGGCACAAGTTTTCCTTCAGTAGTTTTTGGCTTGTATGTTGTAGATCTTATTACCTTTTTTTCCCACTTCTTTCTAAGCTTTGTTTGTTTTATGGAGCACTAGATCACCTTTTTTCAACACTCAGTTTTTGACTTTTTTATTATGGAATCGATCTACTATTTATTGATATGTTGCGGTTCAAATGGTCATTTCCTCTTCTTTTTTTTTTTTTGTTAGAAGGTCCAAGCCGAGGCAAAGTTTTTCATTTTGCGCAGGATTGTGATGAAGGACTTTATATAAAGGAAGACCAACTTCTACTAGAATCACTACTTCAGTTCCATATGCGATCTTGCCCGCTGTAATTTTTGTTATTATCCTAAAGGCCCAAAAAATATGATTGAGCTGATCTGCCTATGTCCCTCTGGCATCATCTAGTCTTTTCTTGATTCCTTATAAGATTATTCTATTTATGGGTGAGCTACCTAGGTGAACCGAAGAGTAATGTTTATCTCAACACAATAAGAGCAAAATTATTCACTATCAAACTATTTTCCATTATATGTGATCAACACCTTTGGAATACCCAACTGATAGATCACGTTCTTCTTAAAGAAGTCAAGAATTTGTATTAAGATGATGTAACCAGTGCTTCAGTTTTAGGCCATTTAGAGAATTGATTTATGGCTACTATTATGAATTTCTTCTAGCCCAGCGTGTATAAGAAGGCCTAAAGATGTCTATTCCCCATTAGAAAAAAGTGATGTCGAGCCTACAGGTTGTTGCTTTGCTACTGGCTATTGAGGGATGAATGCATACTTTTGGCATGCATCACATATTTACACGAGCTATTTAGTGTCTTTGAACATCATGGACCAAAATATCCTATTAAAATCACTTTTTAAGCTAAGGTACTAGCTGCTTCATAAGCTTTACAAATGCCTTCATGAATTTCACTTAGCACATAATGCCCATCTTCCACAAAGATGCACCTGAGCTTGGACTGACAACAGGATTATTTGTATAAGACTCCATCTTCTTCAAAGCAATTAACAGCATTACTAATAATGGTTCGAGTAAGCTTAGCTAGTAGTTGCCCAAATTTTAGGTATCTGATGAGCAAACTCATCTAGTTATCCTCCTTGGCTATGATAATTATGTTTAATAATTATAGGATGTTTGGTTGAAGCCTTTATTCCATCAGAACACATTTGGGTAATGTTGTTTGAGGAGAGGCTGCCAATTTAGCTAGAAAATATACCTCTTGATTATTCTCTTGAGGGATCTACTCCAAATTCTAGCTTCCTCATTTTATCACTATATCTGCTAAGAGGTGTTTTACGTCTCTGTATATTAAGCAAAGTGGAGGTGTTTTGTGTCTTGAAATATTGAGCAAAGTGGGTCCTTTAATGGCGTATTGCTCGAGGAGTTGTTAGACCATCAATTTTAAATCATTATGTATAATGAGGTGTTCAGATCGGACTTTTTGGGTTAGTTGTAGCTCAATAATTATATTCTACTGCATTATTAGTGGCTTGAAATTTTAGTCTAACAAATATTTGATAATGATTATGTTTGGTCCTTATAATATTATCTTTGCACGACTCTTTTTGTACTTGAGGCTCCATCTATATAGAATTTTAACTCTTCATTTCCCTTGGCCTGTTCAAGCTTTTGTTCTACACTCATTAGCTCAGTTATAAAATCTATTAGGACGTGAGCTTTCATGGCTTCTCTTGATTTGAATCTGATGTCAAATTTACGAAACCAAACTACCCATTTTGCTATTTACTTTAAAGTGTATGCCTTTTGCAATATCTTTCTTAAGGGTCGGTCTATGCATACAGTTATGGTATGAGCTTGAAAGTAATGTCTTAGTTTCATAGTTGAGCTGACCAATGCATAGGCCAACTTATCTAGCCTGGGATAGTTTAGCTTTGCTCCTTTAAGGATCTTACCGGCATAATAAATTGTCTTCTATTTTGTTTCTTCTTCCTTGATTATGATCAAGGTAACCGTGTTTATAGTCATTGCTAGGTACATGAAGAGCAGTTCATCCTACAATAGGCAATTAAGCAAAGAAAGTGAGTCTAGGAATTATCATCCCACCTAAACTTTTTGAGGCTCATTAATGTTTTATAGAAAGGCAAATAGTATCGAGCTGATGAAGAGATGAATCTTTCTAGGGTTGTAATCCTTTCATTGAGCTTTTGAATTTCATTGATTATTCGAGGTGGCTTTATATCAATGATTGTTTTTATCTTCTCTGGATTAGCCTTAATATCCTTTTGGGAAATCATGAAGCTAAGGAATCTACTGACTCAGACCCTAAAGGCACACTTCTCTGGGTTGAGCTTCATATTATATTGGTTAAAGATTTTAAAAGCTTCCCTCAGATCCTTTGCATGGTCTTCGGCTCGACAATTTTTTACTATCATATCATCTATGTTGACTTACATTATTTTTCTGATCTACTCTTTGAACATCTAATTGACAAACCTCTAATAGATGGCTTTTGCATTTTTTAGGCCAAAGGGCATTACCTTATAATAGTAGGTGCATTTGTGGGTTATGAAGCTTGTTTTCTCTTTATCCAGCATAAACATCTGTATTTGGTGGTACCCTACTGATGCATCAATGAAGCTATATAGCTCGTATCCTACTATGGAATCAACGAGTTCATCTATGTTAGGCAAAGGGTAACTATCCATTGGGTAGGCTTGTTGAGATCTGTGAAATCAACACACATTCTCCACTTTTCATTTAGCTTTTTTACTAACACAATATTAGCTAACCAGTTTGGATATTACACCTCTTGGATTAATTTGTCATATAACAGCTTGCACACCTCATTAGCTTTAGCTTTTTAGCATTCAGTTGACTGGTTTCTTCACTTTTGCTCGATTAGTTTTGTTAAACTATCAATGTTTAGCTTATGAACAATAACTAAGGGATTAATCCCAATGATGTTTTAAGGAGACCAAGCAAATGTGTGTAGTGTTTCTAAAAGTGCTGAGTTGATGTCTTTTTCCACCAGTTCAATGAGTTTTGCCCCAATGCAGAAGGTTCAGTTTTCCTTAATCGATATATGTTTTAGGTCTGCTACTGGCTCAACATTCTTTAAAGCATTTTTGAGAATGAAGTCTGGCAATTTAAAAGATACCGCATGGTTGACTTCCTTGAGGATTTTCATGTGTGTTTCCCATGCTATATATTTTGGTCCCCTTTGACAAATGCTACATCTCGCTCGGTTGGTATGTAGGTGCATGTTGTTGTATCATATAGGATTAGCCGACCGATTATAGCATTATAGGTTAAAGAGATGTCCACCACCATTCATATGACTTTGAACTTTTTAGTGATGTTTATGTCACCCAACTCCATGCTTAACTTGATGGACCCCATTACATCAACCTTAGTTGTTCTGAGCCTGGTAGAGGAGTTTGGTCTAGGTGTAACCTCTTGAAATCTAATCCAAGCACTTTAAAAGCCTTTTCGGTCATCATATTGACTAAGCTAAGATTGTCCACCAAGATCTACTTAACCAAGAAGTTTTCAATTTTTCCATGGACTACTAAGGCATCTATATAGGGAGTATGAAGTTTTCTGTCATCTTCTGATGCCGAAAAAGTGATGGGGTAGAACATTGACTCTTCCACATTTTCTTGCTATTGACAGGGTATATTTTATGGATTTGTCACTTTCTTAAGGTGGAGTTGTCTCTACCTGTGGCTCCTTCTGCAATGACATCAACAACTCCTACATATTATCTATTGTTAGGCCTTTTGTCTTGGTGTTCATCCTCTTATAAGGGCTCATGTCTGCTTTCCTTTGGGGCTGCCCTTTCTTGAATTGGTTAAGCTTGCCATGTTAGACTAGTCTCTCGATCTTGTTTTTTAGGTCTCTACATTCTTTTGTATCGTGCTCATTATCTTTATGGAAACTACAGTATTTATCTTTATTTTTGGTGGACAAGCCTCGTAATGATTAAGGAAAGTGAATTATTTCTCCTGACCTTTTGATCCATGAAGGACTTTCCTTCTGCTTGCTGTAAGTGGTGTGCAATATCGAGCCAAGTTATTGATTAAGTCTAATTGTTGTCTGCCCTATCTGGCTCGGCCTCTGTCATTTATGCTATCTATTTGCCTCTTTTCTTCTCTTTTCTTATGCGAACCATATGAGTAAGTTCACAAATTTTCATCCAAATGTATGAAATGGTTGATTCTTTCCATTAATTCATAAAAGTTTTTAAGAGGATCAACACCGAAAGAGTTGAAGAGTCCTCTATTCTTGTAGTTTTGGATCATTGCATATGTTGCCACTTCATAATTGAGGATGTTTGTTTGCTTGCTTGGCTATGCTGTTAAATTTTCCTAAGTAGTCACGTAATGACTCTCTTTCTTCCTTGATAACCTCATGTAAATCAAAGGAAATGTTCACCTGTGGGATGATCGATACAAACCAAGCTGTGAAACATTATGAGAGTTAAGTGAAATTGTGAATGGAGCCATGAACTAGGTCTTGTTACCAATCTCATGTTACTCCTTTTAGAGTAGTAGGGAAAATCTTGTAGGGGAAGCCATCTAAGTAGTTGTAGAGCTCTAGTCTGAATTAAAACTTATAAAGCTGGCCAGGGGTATCAATTATTCCGTTGTAGCTGTCCATCATGGGTATTTTGAATTTGTGAGATACTATTTTAGACTTGACCTTTGCAGCTGGGGGATTATGAGTGCAAGAGTGGCAGTTAAGGGTGAAGTGCTCCTTACTTCTTGTTTGTTTGACTGCCTCCATATCCTTATTTTCAAAGGCATCTTCATCCTAGTAAATGCTTTTTGCACAGGTGGTTAGGCTTTCTTCCGGCTTGTATAAGGATTCACCTACATCATTGCACATCTCTAAACACTTGGTCTTTCCCTTTCTTGAGCAAGATTCTTTACTTGTTTTGGCCTAACTAGAGGAGGTGGCATGTTTTGTGGCTCGAGTACAATAGTTTGTATAGTAGTCAACAATTCTTTCCCTGTGAGCACTTGCTCAATCCTTTTAAGCATTATCGTGAAGTCCACATAATCAACGATAAGCTGGGTAATGGTTTGGGATCAGGGTTTGGGGGATCAACGAAGCTAGAGCCTAATTTCCTTAGAGTTGATGGGGAAGTGAGGGCTGGTAGGCTCGTTAGGGGTGTGTTGTCTAAGACATTAGACTGTGTATGAGGTTATGGAGTTTTTGGATCATTAGACGAGACCATGGCTGAAGGTTTGAAAGGTTTACTATAATAAGTTAACGCTTACCACACTAATAATGTTATGAGACTTACCACAATAGTTGGCTCAAGTGGTTTTAGTTGAGTAGAGGTGGTTGGCTCGGGTAGTTCAGGTTAGGTGTCTACAAGACAACAAAGGTCAGAGGGTGTCTAGCTTGTCACCAAAAGCGCACTCTAATACTTAAGTCAATAATATGTTATAAAAAGAGGGTCAATGTAATATGTGAGAGATATCTTATAGTACTTCTTATATAGTGTTTGGGGAGAGTCGTTTCCTAGTTGGAGTAGGACCTGATATCTTCTTATTTAGTGGTTATTTTCTAACGAGAAATATCTTCCTAATAAGAGATAATTTCCTGATAAGGGATAATATTCTTACTTAGGGTGAGCTACAGGTTAGTTGTATTTGGATGGGTCGAACCATATAGTCTTGCAGTTTCATAAGCTTTATTATGGGACAAACCGTTCTTCATTTCCCTACTGTAGCGATAGAGGTCAAGCTGGTTATATGTGTGATTGAGCCTAGCTTATATGTACTTAGGTAATATCAATTTAGTTATAGTTAAAAGGAAAATAAAATAATACATTATTTCATATGTTATGAACAGTGTCCTAATACATTGGTATTTGTTACTAAATTTATACATATAATTACGTAAATGTAGGTATGTTGACCTAGGGCACCAAGAATGAGAGTCGAATTGATGGGTTGTTTTAAAATTAAGAAGAAGATTTATGTATTTAGGAAGTGAAGAAAAAGATGAGAAGAATCAACACAAAGATTTATAGTGGTTCGAGTGTTAACAAACCTTACGTCTACTCCCCAATTCTACACAATTAGGTATTTCCCTTAACTAACTTGATGTTTCCAAGCTCACACCAAACTTATACAACTTGTGTTTTATGGCTCACACAAAACCCTTACAACTTATGTTTTCTAGGCTCACACAAAAACCTCTCACAAGTGTTTTTAGGCTCACATTTCAACATTTCATAATAGTTTTAGAATCGAGGCTAACTCTCAACCAATTTATAATGGTGTTTATTGCTCACACAAAATAATCAACAACATTTAAAGAAGAGTAAAAGAATGAGCAATAAAATGGCAAGAGTTTGATTACAATTAATTCAATTCTCTTGCATTTACATATGTTTGGTGGAGTATTTATAGCTCACATTCACCAAAGAGATATTACTCGAAAACTATCCACAAATCTCTAAGTTATGTTATGCAAATTTTGCGTTAAATGCTTGTCAGGTAGAAGTCGCGGTCGTTACTAGCATTTCGCGGTCGCAAATTGCCAATTTACATTGAGGAGCCAAAAATCGTGGCAGAGAACCTTATTCTATGTCTAATGGCTAGTCCATGTGTCACTCATATATTGGTTGTCCAAGAAAAATAGTCGTTGTGTTCTACTTACTTCTTAAAAGTAGCAGTTTGTCTTTGCTTTGGGCGGGACTGAGATCGCAAATTACTCTATTTGATGAGGTGATTACAACTTCTTAGGTCGCAGTCGTGACCAGTAATTTGCTCTCGCAATTTTTGATCTTCAACGGTTACTTTGGACACTTGGAATGTTGTGGCTGCGGCTTTGGTTCCCTCCTTTATCACTATGAAATTTATGGTCATGACATAAGACGCGATAACCACTATAAATTTCTTTGTGACTCAAGCTCATTTCTTTCAGCTAAGTTATGGCTGCAAATTCGCCCGTAAATTCCTCTGGTCTAGCTCTTTTCATCCTGATAACTTATTCACAGTCGCGATTAGGGGATACAGGCTACGAATTTGGATGACCTTCATAAGGTTGGAGATTTTGATTTCCATTCAACTTTCAATTGAAAAACTATCTTATAAATTGCAAAACAACACTTAATGAAAACATTAGAACTGAACAATCTCTATTGTCAAGTTCAAAAGAGGTTCATGACTTAGGTTTAACCAACCTAGTCTAACAATCTCTCTCTTTTTTATTTTGACAACTTAGATTGTTCTCATGGAAAATCAAATGCATGAGTTTGTGAAGTTGGGATGGTCAATGATGAAATGATCAATGAATACTTAAAGAAATTCTAGTCGATGATCAAAGAAATTCTAAGTACTCCAAAAAAAAAAAATGCTCCCCCTCAACTAATGCTTTTCTGCTTTACTTATTTTCTCTCCATGTACTTCACTTATACCACTCTCCCCCTTTCGTAATATCAGAAAGAGGGTAAATATTAAGGAGTAGATGAAATTCATAAAGGTGAGATAAAGGGATCATAAGGAGCGAATAATAACTCACTTAATGAAAAGAATTACAATCACATATAACAAATTTTAATCACATAGCATATGAGACAAAGAACTACAAATTCAAACACTTTTATTTATTTGTAAATTGTGGTATCAATAATGTTTCCATCAAGAAAAACAAAATAAAACCAACAAAAATCCTAAAGATATTCTAAAAGATAGGAGAACTATCATCATCTCTGGAATGATCTTGATCTTTATTGTCTCCTCCTCCTTTAGCCTCATCACCTTCCTAAACTTTTTGATCATCCTCCTCCTCTGGTGTGTCCTCCCAATCTTCAAAATCTGGAAGATGGCAGGAAGGAGCACCTATTTTCTCTTGTAAATCCACCAAGTCACTGTGTAGGTCAGAAAGGAGGAGAAATCTTATCTTGAGCATCCTCATTACCTTGTTTAATTTTTTATTGATGGTGGTAAGAGAGTCTTTGGACTTAAGTTTTGGTTGAAGAGGTGGGACTGGTTGTGCTCCTTCTTTAATGATAAGCTTTTTTCTTTTGGAGGCTTGGGATGTTTCCATCTTTCTTGCTCCAAAAGCATACAAAGTGTAGACATAAGAATCAGGTTGAATGGCTTTGGCATTGGTAAGATAGGTAAGGTCAAGAAAATTTTGGGAGGCAAAAAGCTTCTTAGTAAGGAAATTTTTGTTTTTCTTATTAAGAGCACCAACATATTGGTATATGATAGTTAATGAGACAAGAGAAAAAACTATGATAGTTAATGAGACAAGAGAAAAAACTGACTCTTAAGTTTGGTGCTTATGTGAATCAGTTGATCCATAAGATATCGGCCAGTTTGCATGGGCTTGTTTTAAATAAGACAAAAAAAGGAAATCAAAATCCTTTTAGGGCACTTTTTCATTACCATCCCCTCTTGCGTTAACAAAGAAGGTAGGTTTGGATGTATTTAGCTAAGGAGGTCTTAGGGTCATGTTTGGTCTCGATGGAAATCTCGGACCAAAACTCAGAATAAATAACATCAAAAATAGAAATAATGAATGGAATGTCATTTCTGACTTGAAGGTTGAAAAAGAGTGGATTATTATTCAAAGGTGATGAAATAAGGATCTCCAAAATCACGAAATACTAACCCGTATTGGTTGGCACGAGATTCTAATCTTCCATTTAAAGTCATAGTACACATGAATTCTCTCATGATTTCCTCATATTTGAGCTCGTCACGGAATATGAATTTGTTCCATCCTAGGTTAGACAAATATGCATGGATTTCATCTTTGATTCCTAGAGATTAAAGGAGGAAGGTAGAAGGGATTTTGTTTGGAAAGATGATTTTGGAGGCATTTCACTTGTAGCGATCCTTCTCTTCTTTCATAATCCCTTTCATTTGGTGAAGAGCTAGGGGTCCAGAAGGTTGTGTTACTGCCTTTCCATTTTCTGCTCTTGAAGTTTTCTTAGGGGCCATTTGAATATTGAAGGAAAATTAAAAATTTGAGAGTAAGAAGATGATGGATGGAGATAACTTGGCAAAAGTGATATCAATCACTATTTGGGGGGTTTATATAGGCCAAGAAGGGTGTGAAAACGACTAAAAATGGTCAGAAAAGAAATAAATGAAGAAGGACAATGGTTGGCAATCAAATCACTTAAATGTGTGGCAATTACCTAAATTCGCGATCACGATCTGAAAGTCGCGACCATGATCCGAAAGTCGCGATCGCTAATTCTAAAAAATATGAGGAACAGACAAAAAATTCTCGAGAAATGGTGCATTAATAAAAGTTTTGAAATTTGAACAAATTTACGATGGAGAATGAATTTCGCGATTGCGAATTGATGCTTGTTAGCCAAAGATATGAGTACCTGTATTTTGCGACCGTGAATCACGAAATAGCAACTGTGAATTACAAGGCAAAAGGATAACTATGAAAATTTAAGACTTGAAATCTAACACTGTGATCCACTTTGATATTTTGATGTTTAATTCATGCAAGTTGGCATTGAAAAGCACAATTGCACATGAAATTAAGACATCTAAAAGAATAAACATCATACACATCACAAGGCAATCATTCAATCATGAAACAATGCAATATGTAAAATGATCTAAAATTTTCACTTTAAGGACCTCTCATCAAACATTCCCAATTCTCTCTTGATCAAGTTCATCCTTTCTTCATTGAGAGGCTTAGTGAAAATGTCTGCAAATTGATGATTTGTGTCTATAAACTCTAACATAACATCACCATTTTGGACATGATCTCTAATAAAGTGATGCCTAATATCAATAGTGTTTGCTTCTAGAATGTTGGATGAGATTTTTTGAAAGATTAATATCTATAAACTCTTACATTAACATCAGTTTGGTAGAGTATTTATAGCTCAAATCCACCAAAGAGACGTTACTTTAAAACTATAAATAAACCTCCAAGATGTGTTAGGCAAATTCAGCATTAAATGCTTGTCAAGTTAAAGTCGCAGTTACTACTACCTTTTCGCGGTTGCGAATTTCCAATTGCTGCTAAAAGTACCGTTTGGGTCTAACGGCTAGTCCATGTGGCAGTTCGTTATTGGTCTACTAGGAAAATACAGTTGTTGCATTCTAATTGCTCACAAAAGTTGCGGTCGCTATTCTTCTTTATGCAGGGCGCGACTGAGACACGAGTTCTTCTGTTTGAAGGAGAGTTTTCATCTTTATGAATCACAGTCACTACCCATAATGTTTTTATCGCAAATTTTGTTCTCCAGTGGATACCTGGGATACTTGGCATGTTATGATTATGGATTTGGTTCCCTCTTCAATCACTTTATAAGTCGCGGTCGCGACTGAGGCGTGACACAGACCGCAAATTCGTCTGTCATTCAATCAAGGCTCCTTCAAATAATTTGCGACTGTGAATTCACCCGTGAATTCTTCTGACCTAGCTTCATTCATCCTTATAATAGTGTCACGGTCGCGATTTAGGGGATATCAACCACGGATTTAGATGCTCTTCTAAAAGATGGAGATTTTGACTTCCATTGAAGATAACTCTTATAAACTGTAAAAATAACATTTAAAATTGACATTAGAACTTTCAATCTATATTGTCAAGATCAAAAGAGAGCTTTGACTTAGGTTTGAATAACTTAGTCTAACAATCTCCCCTTTTTTTTATTTTGACAATCTAGATTGTATATGCAAAGGATAAAGAATCAATTATGCATGCTCCTAAGAGAATGATTGCTCCCCCTCAATCCATACTCCCTCTTAGTTATTCTAAGATCATTGTCAATTTTATCTCCTCTTTTTATATGTTACCTTTTGGTATATTCAATCAATTATCTCTCCCTCTTTGTCAAGATAAAAAATAGAGGAATATAAGGGAATAAGAGAGAGAATAGGGAATATGAGTGGGAATGACCATAAACTTGTCAACATATAGATATATCAAGCAATAAAACTCCTCCTAAATGTATGCATAAATATTAGGTTAAAAACATAAGGGATAAGGGATACATTACAAGTTTAGTATCAATGTTTTGATACCAAATAACCATTTAAAACTTTCATCCCTTCTTCATTAGTAATCTCCATTCACCTTTAGATTTTCCATGATGAGAATTTGGTGAAGGAATCCCCATCCTATAATATCAAACACTTTGTTTTGGTACCTAAACATACTTGGATCCCTAGGGATTAGTCTTGGAAGGGTTCTCCAATTTGAGATGTGCCTTCCTAATGTGGCAAAATACATTGATATGCCCATAATTCATGCAATAATGACATTAGAGCTTAGACTTGTGAGTCTTTCTCCTACGCACAACGATAGTATATGTAGGGGGACTTCTCATACTTGGGTGGTGAGAGTGTAAGCAAGTGCATAAGTGATTAGGAGTATAAGATAATTTATTATGTTTGTGTGGTTGAACATGCTTCTTGTTATAAATGTAAGCATATTTTGCTCTTTGAGCCTTGGCTTTTGAGCCTTGAGGGTTCTTTCCTTTGCCCTTAGGTATAAGTGGTTTAATGCTAGGGGCACATTTCTTCCTCATGACCTTAATACTTGAAGTTTATGGTGTTGATGCTCTAATGATTGTAATGGGTGAAGAAGTAGGTGAAGAGGCTTCATTGAAGCCTAGACCATGTCTAACTAAAGGAGGTCTTTGAGATACAATAAGTGTATCCAAAGCTTCCTTTAGAGATAGAGTTTATAAGTTCTATAACTTCATCCTTTAAAGAATCATTTTCCTTTTTCAAAGAGTTAAGAGAGGATGAAGACTTAGAAAGACTCTCTAGAGACTTTTTGAGTTCTTCATTAGAAGTCCTCAACTCACTTACAAGATCATTTAAGGATTTAAATTCATCCTTTAGTTTGGAATATTTTTTCTTGTAAGTTTTCATTTGTGACTTATATTTGTCACATTCCAAAGTGAAAGCTTCTAAAAGCTCTTCATCTATATCATCAAATGCATTATAATCATCATAAGAGTGTGGAGAAGTACTTACCTCTTTGGAGAAGTCCTATTGAGCCATAAAGCAAAAGTTTGTTGCTTCATCTCCATCTTCATCTTCATCACTTGAATCATCATCCCAAATAGCCTTAAAGGACTTCTTCTTTTCCTTGTAATGATAGGAAGATGACTTTCTTTGAATTTTTCTTCCTCTTCTCCTTTTCATCAACTTTTTGGTCCTTCTTGATATTTTGGGATGCTCTTTTTATTCTTTATCACTTTCATTTGATTCACATGAGCTTGAATAATCTTTTTGAGCTTTAAAGGCCAGAGCTTTCTTCTCCTCTTTATGTCTTTATCCTCTTAGCTTTTCATCTCATCATCTTTCTTGAGAGCCATCTCATGAGTGAGAAGCTTACTAATGAGGGCATTGATTGGTACTTTCCCAATCTTTGGATTGGACTATTGAATGTTGCATATTCTTGCACCAAATTTATCCAATGGAAGAGATTTCAAGACTTTAGTATTTACCTCATAGTTGGTAAGAGTCCTTCTAAACTTTTTCATGTTTGTGATAATAGATAAGAGTATATTTGTCATTTTGGTGATGTTTTCATGGTCTTTCATCATGAAGAATTCCCACTCTATCACATACGTCTCTAACCTGCTTGATTTCACAAGAGTTATGCCTTTATGATAGTTTTCTAGTGTTTTCCATATGGCATGTGTAGTTTGGCAATGTTGGACTCTTTCAATTTCTTCTTTTGACATGAAGCTTAGGAGAATAGCCATTACCCTTTTGTTCTTCCCATTTTCCTTTCTTTGTGCTTCACTCTATTCTTCTCTTGTAATTGCCACCTCTACTCATTCAACCATCTTTGTTGGAGGCTTCCACTCTTCAAGTATATAATCCCATAAGTTGATGAGATCGCTATCAAGATAGATCTCCATTTTATGCTTCCAAAGAGCATAATCATTGCCATCAAAGTGGGGATTAAGATGAGAGTGGACTCCTTCTTGTG
>CATIWR010078368.1:0-21652 GCA_949677035.1 Omphalea diandra | reverse complement strand
TTAGGGCTTGATGTTCTATTTTGATCCCCTAATAACTTAAACATGTTGAAACATAGGCTACTACATCTTTCTTCATTTTAGGCCAACAAAAATGAGATTACATGGTATTATACATTTTTGTCATTCTTGGATGCATGACATATGGAGCATTATGTGCTTCTTCTAGGATTTCTCTTTGCAAGTTATCAACATTAGGCACACAAATACGAGAACCCAACATCAAGGCATCATTTCAAATGTCAAAATCACCATGTCTTCCTTATTTTACCATTTCAATCATTTTATGTAACTTTAGATCCTTGCCTCGTGTTTCTTAAATTTGATCATGCAATATTGGTCTCACTTGAAAAGTAGCAATCAATACCCCATTCTTTTGTATCTTTAGTTCCATATTCATAGGCAATAATTGAACTAAATAAGACATTGGAAATACTTATAAATGAGGTACTCCACTTATTGATTTCTTGCTTAAAGTATCAATAAACACATTTATCTTCCCTCGATGATACTCAATGGTGTAATAATAATCTTTTAGCAGTTCTAACCACTGCATCTGTCTCATATTTAATTCTTTTTAGGCCATTAAATACCTCAAGTTCTTGTGATCTATTAATATCTAAAAAGCTTCTCCATGCAGTAATGTCTCCATATTTTCAAAGGAAGCACAATGATAACAAGTTCTAGCTCATATACTGGGTAAGATAATTCATAAGACTTCAATTGTCTAGTTGCATATGCAATTACCTTACTATGCTTCATTAAAACACATCCCAAACTTTGATGAAAGGTGTTACTATATACTACAAATGATCCATTACTAATAGGAATGGCTAACAGTAGAGCATATGTCAATCTATCTTTTAATTCATCAAAACTCTCTTGACATATTTTAGCCCACTGAAATGTTGCATTTTTCCAAAGTAACTTAGTCAAAAAATATACTTCCATATGATAATATGCTTGGCATCAATCATTTGCATTTTGCATATTACACATTAATTGAATGCATGACTTCTACTTTTAACATTGGCATATTAGATTATCTAATTATATTGGTTAATGCCTTTTTCACCCTGGTCCTCTATTCATTCATCCTTATTTTTCTCTATCATTACTTAGTTGTCTTATCAATGATCCCCTAGTGGTTAATTACACTTTCTCGTCTTTCACTATATTCATTTTGTTCATTTTTATGCTCTAAATTTTACCTAAACCGTCCTTTCAAGTTTTTAACTTGGTAGGCTATTTTCACTTTTCTCACACCTCACACAAAATATTTCTTCAACCAATCAATGCTCACGGGCTTAGTGAACTCACTCCCATCCATACTTGCTAATTTCACTGATCCATTATTGTAGATTTGCTTGAACACATAGAGGCCTTTTAATTTGGCCTGAATGTCCATCAGGAATATTGTGTATGTGTCTGAACTGTTTTCGATACTAGATCACCAAGCTTTATAATGTTGGGCCTGACTTTCTTATTGAATATATGGGCCATGCTAGCTTCATACAGTTAAATATGATACACAACCTTCAATCACTTCTCATTTAGCAAAGCCAACTATTCAAATCTATTTCTCACTCACTAGTACTTAAGGATGTCATATTTGACCAACACCCATAAAGACCAGATTGCTAACTAAATTGGCAATACCGCCTCCATCCCATACACTAAATAGTATGGTGTCATTTTAGTCATCATCTTTACTATAATTTGATAACCCATTAAAGCAAAAGGTAATTTCTCAAACGAATCCTTATATGTCTTAACCATTTTGGAAAGGATGTTTTTAACATTCTTATTTGCCACTTCCACTGTTCCTTTAGCATGTGCTATGAAAGGTGATGACTTGCGCTGAATGACCCCATTTTTTCCTAGCATAACATTGACCTTGACCTAGAAATGAATGTCAATATCTATAACAATATGGTGCGGTACACCGTAGTGATAGATGAGGTTCTTTTCAATGAAGTGCATTATTTTCTTTGTCCCCAGTTTACCAAAGGCTTAAGCTTCTACCCATTTTGAAAAGTAGTATACTACCACTATGATGTACTTATGCCCATCGGTAGAAGTCGACCTGATCTCTCTAATTACATTAATGCCCATTGCTACAAATAACTAAGGCGAGGTCAAATTCTACAACTCAATTGGAGATAACTGATTAAGATTACCATGAATCTAACATTCGTGATAGCTCTGAACTTTTTAAGTACAATCATGTTCTATAGTTGTCCAATAATATCCCAGTCTCAAAATCTTCCTTGCAAACATTTTCCCATTCATATGGGGATTGCAAACTCTTGTATTCACATGCTCCATGACTTTATGGGCCTCTTATTTAGACACACAATGCAAATGAACTATGTCTGGCATTCTCTTTTATATTACCTAAAATCATAAACTATAAAATACTAAAATAACCTTTGCATTACATCTCTAACCTTCTTCCCAACCTTATCAAGGTGTTCTTCGGTTTTCAAATATTTTTGAATATCAAAATATATTAGGGGCAATTCTCTACAAACACCTGCATTATTTTTTGTATCCTTATAACATGGCACCCCATACCAAAATGTGATAAGTGGTTTCATGGGCATCACCTATGGTGCATCCCAGATAGAGACTATGATGGCTAAGGCATCATCCATCATGTTTTCTTCTCTTGGTTGATGGCAAAATGTGACCTTTTAAAAATTTTACACTAACCTCTTCACAGGCTCTAAATACAAGCCCAAATGCTCTTCTTTTAGCTACCACTCATTTGTTACTTATGAAACAATCAGTTTTGGTCTTAGGCATCAAGAAGGGGGAGGGGGGAGGGTTGAATTGGTGTATAAAAATTAAAACAAGAAGGTAAGAAGGAAAATGAGTAGAATATATACACAATATTTATAGTGGTTCAGGTATAATCGACCCTACGTCCACTCCCTAATTCTCAGTAATTGGGTGGTCCACTATCTTCCAATGGTGTTTCTAAGCTAACACCAAACTTTTACACTTGTGTTTTCAAGGCTCACACAACAACCTATACACTTGTGTTTTTGAGGCTCACACAACAACCTTTACACGTGTTTTAAAGGGTAACACAATAACCTCTTTTAGTGTTTTTACAGGTTCACACTACAACCTTTGTAAATAGTGTTTATGCTCACACCGAACAATCACCTAAAGAAGAGAAAAGATTGAGTAGCAAAATTGTAAAAACTTAGGTTACAAATTAATGAATTCTTTTGCATTTACATATGCTTGGTGCGGATTTATAGCCTCTACCCACCAAAGAGATGTTGCAATAAAATTGGTAGCAAATCTCCAAAGTATGCTAGACAGATTCTGCATTAAATGCTTATCAGACTTCATTCGCGGTCGCTACTACTCCTTTGCAATTGTGATTTTCCAATTTTCCATATAGGAGCAAATAATTGCTACAAAAATCCCCATTTGTGTCTAATGGCTAGTCCACGTGTCATCTTTCCATTAGTTCACCAAGAAAATATAGTTGTTGCCTTTCACCTGCTCATAAATGTAGCGGTCACAATTTTTCTTGTACGGGTCGCGACTTAAGATGCGAATTCGTCTATCAAAATGTTCATCTTCTTTTTCATGATTTGTGGTCACTACCCATAAGTTGCCATCGTGAATTTTGTCTTCCAACAGTCACCTGGGACACTTGTCATGTTATGGTTGTGGAATTGGTTCCCTATTGAATTACTTCAAAATTCATAACTGCAACTGAGGAGTGACACACACTGCAAATTTGTCTATGACTTTGGCACTCCTATCCTTGGATTAGTCATGACAAAGAAGTGGCCTACGAATTCATCTTTCCAATTTGTTAACCTGCCTTAATCTAAGTCGCAGTCGCGATGTATGAAATTGGGGTTACGAATTAGGAGGCACTTTGCTTTCTTTAACGATTTTTGAGCTTCACTCAACTTGAAATTTAGAAACTATCTAAAAACTACAAAATAACACTTAACTGAAACATTGGAATTGATTAATCTTCTTTGTTAAGATCAAAAGAGGTTTAAGACTTAAGATTAACCATCCTAGTCCAATAATCGCCCCCTTTTTTATTTTGACAACTTAGATTGATCCAAAGGGAAAATAATGCAGAGATATTAAGTTGGAGTGAAGTTAAGGTAAAATTTCAATGAATAATACTTAAGGTAAAAATTTCCTAAGTATGACATTCAATCATAAAAAAATCTTAAGTATGAAGGTATGATGCTTCCCCTCAACTTATGCAAAAATTTTTCAAGTTATTATTTTCTTCCCCTTAAACTTAGATTCTTACTATCTCTCCCCTTTGGAAAGATAAAAAACAGGGTTTAAAAGGGAAATGAAAACAATAAAAAATGTACATAAGGAGCAAAATAAGATTACAAAATATGAAGATAAAATTCACCAATCACATAAGACCATGAATTGCAAAGAAATAACTTTTTATACATATAACTATGGGATCACAATATTGTTAAACAAAAACATAAAGAAACAAGAAAATACAAAGGATCCCTAATCTAGAAGGTAGGAGAATCATCAGAAAGATCTTTAGCTTCACCTAAATCTTCACCTTCAGCCTCATCTCTATCCTCCACTTCATCATTGCCTTCTTCTCCAATAGTGTCTCCAAACTCTATAAAGTCCGAAAGATGGCAAAGTGGGACTCCTAACATTTCTTGCAAAGCTCCAACTACACCTAGGGTATACGCATAGGTGTCCGGATGAATAGCTTTAGAGTTTACAAGGTAGGTGAGATCTATGAAGTTTTGTAGAGGTAGAAGTTTCTTAGTGAGGAATTTTTCTTTTTCCTCATCAAAGGCTCTTACAAATTGGTAAATGGTTGTGATATGTGAAGGTAGGAAAAATTGGCTCTTGGGTTTGGTACTCATATGAATCAATTGATCTACAATGTATTGGCCAATTTGGATTGATTTTTTTTTTTGACAAGGCAGAAAAGAAATGCGAAGTCTTTTTAGGACACTTTCTTGTTTCCATCACCTCTTACATTTATAAAAAGGTGAAGATACAGTGGAGTATCCAAAGGGGTAGGGATTTAATATGTTTAGACAAAGAAGAGTGGGGGTCGTGTTTGGTTTCTATGGAGATTTTCGACCAAAACTAATAATAGATAACATCATGTGTGAAGATTATGAAGGGGATGTTTTCTTTGACTTGTAAATTAAAAAGAGAAGATAGTTAGTCGAAAGTAATGTAAAAAGGGTCACCAAAGGCCTGAAACACTAACCTATATTGCCCTGCTCTTGAATCGGCCTTTTGATTCAATTGGACTGTGCACATGAATTACTGCACAATTTCTTCATAACAGGGTTCATCCCAAAATATGAACTTGTTCCAGCCCAAATTGGAGACTTAAGATTACACCCAAGTTTTTTAGATGAAACAACAATTGAAGGATTTTGGCAAAGTAGTTAATCACATTCCCATTAAATGTGATAACACAAATTTTATTAATCTCTTTAAGAATCTCATCCAACACTCTATAAGGAAGCACATAGACATTAGACATCATGTTCTTATATATCATGTGTAAAAAGGTGATGTTGTGTTTAAAGTTATTGACACAAATTATCAACTTGCAGATATTTTCACTAAACCTCTAAATGAAGAAAGGTTAAACTTCATCAAGAGAGAATTGGGAATGCTTTATGAAAGCTCCCTAAAGTGAAAATTTTTGATCTATTGTGTAATATTGCTATGTGTATTGGTATTTGTTGATTTGTGATATTGATGTATGTATTTTCCTGTGGATCACAATTTTTCTTTTTAAAAAATTGGTTTTTCAATTCTTATCCTTGTTAACTCATAATTTGCGGTCACTATTCCTTCTTCACGATCGCGAATTACAAGTCAATTTCACTAGGCTGCCAAATGTCAATTTGCGGTTGCAAAATTTTTGCTCCACCATGAATTTTGGTATGCTTTTCAAAATTTTGACTGTTAACGCGCCTATTCCTGAGGAAATTTTATCCGTTACTCATATTTTCCAAAATTCGCAGTGGCGACTCATGAATTCGCGGACGTGAATTAGAGTAATCACCTAGGCAATTAAGTGATTTGACTGTCAACCGTTTCCTCTCTTCATTTAATCCATTTATAGCTGTTTTTTACCATTTTCACACTATTTCAAAGCCTACAAATGGCCCATTCAATAGTACTCTCTTTACTCAACTTCCAAACATCAACTCTCTATCTCTCTCAAAATCTATCTAAATCATCAAGTTCTATGGCTCTAAATAAGTTCTCTAAGGCAGATAAGGGCAAGGCAGTGGCTCAACCCTCTACACTGCCTGCCCTCCATTTTATGAATGGAATAACCAAGGAAGAAAAAGATAGATTCAAGGCAAACTCTTCCAAGGTCATTCCCCCAAACAAGATTCTATTAACATTCATATTGGACACTTTGGCCATCAACACTGAAATTAGAGCCTTTCTCTCAAACTTAGGATGGAATGAGTTCATCTTCCAAGATAAACCCATATATGAAGAGGTTGTATGAGAGTTTATATGCACCATTTAACTAAGTGGAAAATCTGATTCGAGAGCCGGCCAATACGGGTGTGTGTTTCGGGCCTTTGGTGACCCTTTTTTCATTACCTTCGACCAATTGTCTTCCCTTTTCAACCTGCAAGTCGGAGAACACATTCCCTTCATTATCTCCGCACTTGACGTTATCTACTTCAAATTTTGGTCAGAGATTTCTATTGAAACCAAACATGACCCCCACTTTTCTCTATCCAAACACATCAAATCCTGACCCCTTTGGATCCTTCATCGCATCATCACCTTCTCCATAAATGTAAGAGGTGATGGTAATGAGAAGGCTTCTAAAAAAGACTTAGCATTCTTATTTTGCCTTATAAAAAACAAACCAAACCAAACTAGTCGTTACCTTATGGATCAATTGGTCCATATGAGTACGAAACCCAAAAGCGAGTTTCTCTTGCCCTCCCACATAACAACCATCTACCATTTTTGTTGGAGCACTTGATGAGGAGAAAGAGAAATTCCTCACCAAGAAGCTCCTTCCCTCACAAAACTTCATAGACCTAGCCTATCTCATAAACGCCAAGGCAATACATCCGGACACATATGTTTGTACCCTTGGTGCAATAGGAGCAAAGAAGATGGAAACCTCCAAAGCTTCCAAGAGAGAGGCTTTAAATTGAAGAAGGCAACATAAAAGTCCCTCCTCCTCAACTAAGAGCCAAGATAAAGTTGTCTCTTGCCACTATTAATCAAAAGTTAGATAAACTAATAAGGATGATGAAGAAAAGGTTCCTCTTCCTTTCACATCTTCATAGTGATATAGTGGATCTCCAAGAGAAACTAGGAGTTCCTCCTTGCCATCTTCCGGACTTCACCGAATTTGAAGATACACAAGATGGAGATGGCAATGGAGATGACGTTGAGGATGGGGATGAAGTCAAGGGAGCAACACAAGCACAAGAGGCACCATATTTCAAAGATGATAATGATTCTCCACTTTTATAGATTAAGGATCTTTTGTATTTGTTTTCATTTTCTTTATGTTTTTTTTTATTATTTAACAAATATTGTGATCCCACAATTATCTAAATAAAAAGTTATTTTCATGCAATACATTGTCTTATGAGTGATTCATTTTATCTTTATAAAAGTATTCTTCTTTCACTCTTTCTATATGCTTATAATTGTTTCTCATTTCCCTTACACTCTCTTTTTGATCTTGCCAAAGGGGGAGAAATAGTAAGCTTTTAGTTTAAAAGGGAATATTAACTTGAAAATTATAGCATATGTTAAGGGGGAGCATCAAGAGCATCATACTTAGCTTTTTTAGAAATTTCACTTTGCTTGATTGAATGCCAAAACTTAGAAGTTTCATCTTAAGCATTCATTCATGTAATACTCCAACTTCACATTTTTGTAGTATTTTTCACTTAGGATCAATCTATGTTGTCAAAATCAAAAAGGGAGAGATTGTTGGACTAGGGTGGTTAACCCTAAGTCTTGGACCCCTTTTGATCTTGACAAAGAGGATTGATCAATTCTAATGTTTCAAATTAAGTATTGTTTTGCAGTTTTTAATTAACCTTTTACATTGAAAGTTAGATAAAGTTAAAAAATCTCAAAAGTAAGCTAGTACCTTCTAATTCATGACTGCACTTGATAAATCGCGACCGCAAACTAGACCAAGGCAGGTTGACAAAATGGACAAACATATTCACGGGCCACTTCTTTGCCATAACTGTAAATTTTAAAGTAACTCAAGAGGGAATCAAGTCCACAACCACAGCTTGACAAATGTCTCAGGCAACTGTTGGAAGTCAAAAATTGCAATAGGAACTTATTGGGAGTGACCGCGAACCAAAAAGAAGAAGATGAAAACTTTTGGCAGATGAATTCACGTCCTTAGTCGCGGTCTGTACAAGGAAAATTGTGACCACCACTTTTGAGAGTAGGTGAAAGGCAACAACTATATTTTCCTAGTGAACTAATGAGAAGTTACCATATGGACTAGTTGTTAGACACAAACGTGGTTTTCTGTATGGAATTTGGATTTTGCGACCACTAATAAGCAGTAACGACAGCGAATTAAGACTGTCATGCATTTAATGCGAAAATATGTCCAGCACACTTTGATGATTTTGCACCAGTTTTATTGCAATATCTCTTTGGTGGGTAGAGGCTATAAATACCTCACCAAATAGATGTAAATGCAAGAGAATTGATAACATTGTACTCAAACTTTTGCAATTTTGCTACTCAATCTTTTCTATTCTTTAAGTCATTGTTGGGTACGAGCATAAACATCAATTGTAGTAGGTTATAGTGTGAGCCTGTCAAAACACTAAGAGAGGTGGTTGTGTGAGCCTGTTAAAACTCAAATGTAATGGTTATTGTGTGAGCCTAAAAACATAAGTGTATAGGTTGTTTAGTATTAATGACTTTATACCAAATAACAATTTGAAACTTTTATTCCTTCTTCATTAGTAATCGCCATTGACCTTCAAATTTTCCATGATAAGAATTTGGGTGAAGGTGTCCTCATCTTGGAATATCAAACAATTTACTTTAGTACCCAAACATACATGGGTCATTGAGGATTAGTTTTGGAAGGGTCCTCCAATTTGAGATGTGCCTTCATAATATGGCAAAATACATTGATATGCTCATACTTCATGCAATAGTGGCATTGGAGTTTAGACTTAAATGTCTTTCTCCTATGCATAACCATAATATGAGTAGTGGGTCTTCCCATACTTAGGTTATGAGAGTGTATGCAAGTGCATTAGTGATTAGAAGTAGAAGAGAATTTTTTGTGTTTATGTGGTTGAGCATGCTTCTTGTTATAAATGTAAGCATAATTTGCTCTTTGAGACTAGGGGGGCGGCCTTTACTATGCCCCTAAGTATAGGTGGCTTAGTGCTATGAGCACTTTTATTCCTTATTACCTCAATACTTGAAGTTTGAGGTGTTGTTACTCTAACAAATATAGTAAGTGAAGATGTAGATGAAGAGGCTTCATTGAAGCCTAAACCATGCCTAACTAAAGGAGGTCTTTGAGATACATTAAGTGTATCCAAAACTTCCTTCCCCTTATGAAATTTAGAGATGGAATTTCTAAGTTCTATAACTTCATCCTTTAAAGAATCATTTTCCTTTCTTAAAGAGTTAAGAGAGGATGAAGACTTAGAAAAACTCTTTAGAGACTTTTTGAGTTCTTCATTAGAAGTCCTTAACTCATTTACAAGATCAATTAAGGATTTAAATTCATCCTCTAGTTTGGAACATTTTTTCTTGTAAGTTTTCATTTGTGACTTATATTTATCGCATTTCAAAGTGAGAGCTTCTAATCATCTATATCATTAAATGCATCATAATCATCATAAGAGTGTGAAGAAGTACTTACCTTTTTAGAGGAGTCTTCTTGAGCCACAAAGCAAAAGTTTGCTACTTCATCTCCATCTTTATCTTCATCACTTGAATCGTCATCCCAAATAGCCTTAAAGATCTTATTCTTTTCTTTGTGATGACATTAAGATGACTTTCTTTGGATTCTTCTTTCTATTCTCTTTTTCATTAACTCCTTGGTCCTTCTTGATATTTTGACAAGCTTTTTTTCTTCTTTATCACTTTCACATGAGTCATTTGAGCTTGAATAATCTTTTTGAGCTTTAAAGTTTAGAGCTTTCTTCTCCTATTTGTGTCTTTATTCTCTTAGCTTCTTCATTTCTTCATCTTTCTTAAGAGCTATCTCAAAAGTGAGAAGCTTAACGATAAGGACATTGGTTGGCACTTTCCCAATCTCTGGATTGGACTATTGAATGTTGCATACTCTTGCATGAAATTTATTTAATGGAAAATATTTGAGGATTTTAGTGTTTACCTCATAATTGGTGAGAATCCTTCCAAACTTTTTCATGTTTGTAACAATAAAGAGGAGTATATTTTTCATTTCGGTGATGCTTTTATGATCTTTCATCATGAAAAGCTCCCACTCTGTCACATTCATCTCTAACGTACTTGATTTCATAAGAGTTGTGCCCTTATGATAGTTTTCTAGTGCTTTCCATATGCCATGTGTAGTTTGGCAATGTTGGATTCTTTAAATTTCTTCTTTTGACATGGAGCTTAGGAGAATAGTCATTGCCCTCTTGTTCTTCCCATTTGCCTTTCTTTGTGCTTCACTCCATTCTTCTCTTGCAATTGATACCTCAACTCTTTCAACCTTCTTTATTGGAGGCCTCCACTCTTCAAAAATATAATCCCATAAGTTGATGAGATTGCTATCAAGATAGATCTCTATTTTATGCTTCCAAAGATCATAATCATTGCCATCAAAGTGAGGATTAAGGTGAGAGTGGACTCCTTCTTGTTCCATTTATCTGTTCTCACATAATTAAGGCTTGCATTGAGATTTGGCTCTGATACCACTTGTTAATCCTAGTGCACCAAGAAGGGGGAGTTGAATTGGTGACAAATTTGTACTTTTGATTTTAAAGGAAGCACACAAGAATGAAAAATTAGAGAAAAGGTAGGAGAATAATGTACACAAGAGTTTTATAGCAGTTTGGGTATTAACCAACCCTACATCCACTCCCCAATTCACCAATTGGGAATTTCACTCAATCTTTAGTGTTTTACGAGCTCACACTCAACTTAGTATTTAGGCTCACACCAAACCTTATTAGTGATTTCCCAAGGTTCACACTTAACCTAGTGTTTTAGGCTCACACCAAACCTTACAAGTGTTTTCCCAAGGCTCACACTCAAACCTATATAAAAGTTTTTTAAGGCTTGCTCTCAAACCTATACATGAGTTTTCTATACAAGGGCTAACTCTCAAACCTAACCCAAAAGGTGTTTAAAGCTCACACTAAACTATGTACAAAGAAATAAAGAATTAAAGTAAATAATTAACTTTGCAAGAGTTTTGGTACTACCAATTGTTATTCTGTTGCATTAACATCAGTTTAGTGGATAATTTACAGCCCACATCTAACAAAGAGATGTTATTCTAAAACTATAAACAAATCTCCAAGATGTGTTAGGCAGATTTAACATTAAATGCTTGTTAGGCTAAAGTTGCAGTCGTTACTAACTTTTTGCGGTAACAAATTTCCAATTTCGGTTGAAAATCCCATTTGTGTCTAATGGTTAGTCCATATGTCAATTTTCTATTCTTCATCCAGGAAAATATAGTCATTGTGTTATAACCACTCTCAAAAGTCACGGTCGCGAGATCACTATATCTTGGGCGCGATTGAGACCTCAAATTCCTTTGTAATTCAACTAAGGCACCTTCAGTTGATTCGCGCCTACAAATTCCTCTAGCCTAGCTTCATCCTTTCTGTGATTGATTCACGATCATGATTTAAAATATACACACTGCGAATTTGGATGAACTTTACAAGGTTGGAGATTTTGAAATCCAGAAAATATAACTCTTGTAAACTATAAAAATAACACTTAAAATTGACATTAGAACTTTCAATCTATATTGTCTAGTTCAAAAGAGAGTATTGACATGGGTTTGAATAACCTAATCTAACAAAAGTCACATTCGCTATATGCTTATTATGACCGCTATTTATGAAAATTCTTGGTAACAATTAAGATTTCCTCATGAAAGAGCATTGTCAATGGTCAACAAACTTGAAATATGAAAAATTTTGCAATGGCTATCATAGATTGCGATAGTGAATTGACAAAGGTTGAAAGGTTGAGGAAGACTTGAAAGTAGACACCGCGAATTGTAAATTTCGATCGCGAATTGCAAGACATTTTTGTAAAAGCATGAAAGAAACATTTGCTCAAACTTAGGGTGATTAACATAATATTATAATGATTAGTTCAAGAAATTTGGCATTAAAAAGCACAATTACACAATGACTTAACACATCTACAACATCCAACACAACAAATTATCATGTAATCACCAATCATTTGGAACAATGAATTAATATTGAAAAGTATACTGAAGTGCATAAAGTGAGATCAATTTTCACCCTAGAAAACATCCATCTAGCATCCCTAATTCCCTTTTGATAAAGTTCATTATTTCTTCACTATGGAATTTAGTGAAAATATTTATAAGTTGGTGATTGGTATCAATAAATTCTAACACTAAATTACTGTTTGAACATGATCTCTTAGAAAATGATGTCTTATACCAATATGCTAGCTTCTTAAATGTTTAATGGGATTCTTAAAAAGATTTATTGCACTTGTATTGTCACATTTGATGGTGATGTGATCAACATGTTTGCCATAATCCTTGAGTTGTTGTTTTATCTAAAGAACTTGGGTGCAATAATAATCTGTCGCAACATATTCCATTTTGGTGGTAGTTAAGATAATGAAAACTTGTTTCTTGCTAAACCAAGAAACTAAGCATTCACCTATGAATTGGCAAGTTCCTAAATTGCTCTTTCTATCCATTAAACTATTAGCATAATCTGCATCCAAATATATAAGAAGACTAAAAGATTAATTTCTAAGATAACAAAGTCCTAAATGCAATGTGCCATGCAAATACTTAAGAATTCTTTTAACAAAATTCATACAAGATTCCTCAGGATAAGATTGGAATCTAGCACACAAGCGAACACTAAACATGATGTCTAGTATATACGTGGTAAGATATAGGAGAGAGTCAATCATATCTCTATACTTCTTTTCATTAATGGGCTTACCTAATTCATCCTTGTCTAGTTTGATAGTTGCACTCAGTGGGGTTTTTGTTACTTTGCATCCATCCATGCCAAACCTTTTGAGTAGATCCTTTGTGTACTTGGCCTGGTTGATAAAGATGCTTTTTTGGTTGTTTGATTTGAAGACCAAGGAAGAACTTGAGCTTATCCATCATGCTCATCTCAAACCCCCTAGTCATATATTTAGCAAATTATTCACAAATAAATATATTTGCATAATTAATGCATCTTTATTGTGCCCTTTTCATAAATAAAGTAGTATCAAACTTGCCATTTTTTAAAAATCGTTTTATAAAATAAATAAACTAAGCTTTTCATACCAAACACTTTGAGCTGATTTTAAACTTTATAAGGCTTTAGTTAGTTGGAAAACATGATTTGGAGAAACGTGAGACTCAAAACCTAGAGATTGTTTAACATAAACTTTCTCCTTAATGAAACTATTTAAAAATGAACTTTTCACTTCCATTTGAAAAAGCTTAAAATCTATGTGACATGCAAATGCTAAAAGAATCATAATGGCCTATAATCATGATACAAGGGCAATGGTTTAAATATAATCAATGTCTTTGTCTTGGTTATAACCCTTCGCAACCTATCTAGCTTTGTATCTTGTAACAACACCTTGATCATCTATCTTATTACTAAACACCCATTTGCATCCCACAACTAGGTGTTCCTTAGGAATAAGTTCTCAAACTTTATTTCTCTCAAATTGGTTGAGTCCCTCTTTTATAGCAATCACCCAATTCTCATCATCCAATGCCTTATCAAGAGATTTTGGCTTAATTTGAGAAATAAATGCAAGATTATTATCTAAACCATGCAATTGAGCTTTAGTACTTAATCTATTTGATGTGTCACTTGTGATAAGATCTCTTAAGTGATTTTTAGAGTCTCTAATCCTTAGGTAGTTCTTGAGCTTGGTTTTCCTCTTATTGTGATTGAGGTTCTTCAACTTCTTGTGATGGCCTATTATCTTAAAGATCAATCATAAATTTCTTCTAGCATTGAATCAAGCTCAAACTTCTCAAAGTTACCTATAATATTATCAAAAAGAGAACATTTTCCAATATAAAGTTTGCTAGATTTATCAAATACAATATTCATAGATTTTTCAATTGCCATAGTCTTTTTGTTAAAAACCCTATAGGCTTTGCTTGTGGTGGAATAGCCAAGAAAGATACCTTATCGGTTTTAAAGGTAAATTTTCCAAGGTTGTCCTTAGTATTGAGCATGTAGCATTTGCACCCAAAAACTCTAAGATACGAAAGCTTAGGTTTTCTACCATTCCATAACTTATAAAAAGTTTTGCTTAGAATGAGTCTTTTGAAACACGATTCGCAATATAACATGAAGTGTTGATGGCTTCGGTATAAAAGTAATTTGGCAAAGAATACTCATTTAGCATAGTTTTAGCCCTCTTTGCCAATGCCCTATTTTTCTATTTTATAACAATATTCTATTATGGTGTTCTATAAGTAGAACAATTATGAGAAATCTCATTCTCTAAATAGTAATTTTCAAAATATTCATTTTGAAATTCCTTTCCATGGTCATTCCTAATAGAGGAAACCAAGTAATCTTTTTCATATTGAATTCTTTTATCAAAACTTATGCAAGCATCAAAAGTGTCACTCTTATGAGCAATAAATAATACCTAAGTGAAGCTAAAGTAGTCATAAACTATAACAAATTCATAATGCTTTCCACCAAGACTAGCATTCCTAATGGTTCCAACTGCATCCATATGAATGAGTTGAAGAGGTTTAAAAGTACTTATAATATTTTTTTTCTTTGAAATATGCTTAATGTTGCTTCCCCATTTGCTAAGGTCCATATGTCTTGTCCTTTGTGAACTTAAGGTTTGGTATAATATCTACTAGCTTTTCTTTTGATAAACTTTGTAGAAGGTTCATACTAGCATATCCAAGTCTTCTATGCCAAAGATAAGATTTATTGCTAATAGAGACAAGACACTTAAAGGATTGATTAGCCAAATGAATTTGATTACCTTATTGGAGGAGTCCTTTGCAGCCAATAGGCAAAGCTTGGCAACTTGTTCATCTTTTTCTTATTCACTTAAGCTATCATCCCATGTAGCCTCAAAGCTCTTATTCTTCACCTTGTTCCACTTTTTCTTTTTCTTGAGCTTAGGACAATTGAAGTTGATGTGGCCTTGTTTTCTACATTCATAACAAGTCACTTCATTCTTCTTATCTTTGAAATTAAGAGATGCTCTTTTGAAGTTTCTCATATTTTTTATTGTTTGGTCTTCCTTAAGAGTGTGGCTACTTCCTCTTCCTCCTTCTCACTCTCATCGCTATCACTAGAGGAAACTTCAACCTCCTTATATTTGTTTGCGGATTTGAGAGTAAAAGTCTTCATTTCAACTTTTCATTTTTGTCTCCTTAGCCTCTCAATTTTTCATCTCATTTTCCTTTTTTCAAGGCCAACTCATGCATGAGTAGCTTGCCAATAAGGACATTCAATTACACCTTTCTAATCCATAGATTGGATTATTGTATGCTATAAACTCTACAATAAATTTCTTAAGAGGAAAAAATTTGAGAAATGAAGTGTTTATCTCATGGTTGGTGAGAATTCTTCCAAACTTCTTTAAGTTTGTGATACTGGAGAGGAGTTTATTTGTCATATCAGTGATGCTTTCATTATCTTTCATCATAAAAAGCTACCATTCCATCACATACATTTCCAACCTACTTGATTTCACAAGTGTAGTGCGTTCGTGATAGTTATCCAATCCCTTTGATATCCCATTGGGGGTCATGCAATGTTGCACTTTACCAATCTCCTATATTTATAAAGAGCTAATAAGAATGGTCATTATCCTTTTGTTCTTCCATTTTGACCTTTTATATGCTTCCACATTCTTCCCTTGGAATTAGTTCTTCACTACCATCTAACATATTGGTTGGAGGCTTACATTCCTTTGCTATAATGTCCCACAAATCTACCACATCACTATCCAAATATATCTGTATTCTATACTTCAAATGAGTAAAGTTAGTTCAATCAAAGTAAGGCTTGAGGTGAGTATGGATTCCTTTTTATATCATTATCTTTTCTCACTCAATTAAGGCTTTGTTTAAGACAAAACTTTGATACTACTTGTTGGCCCTTATGCACCAAGAAGGGGGTTGAATTGGTGGAAAATTTTGAATTTTGAAGTGAAAGGTTTATTGGATAGAAATAGAAAAGATAAAGAAGAATATAACACACCAAGTTTTATAGTGGTTCAGGAATTATCCAACCCTACATCCACTTCCCAATTCTTCCAATTGGGTGTTTCACTAATCTCCAATGGAGTTTTAAAACTCACACTTAACTTTATAACATGTGTTTTTATATAGGCTTACACACAACCTCACTAGTGTTTCATAAGGCTAACACTCAACCTAAATAATAATTTTACAATCAAAGGCTAAGTCTCAAACCCCAACCCAATGGTGTTAATGCTCACACCAAACAACAACAACTCAAATATAAGAAATTGAATGCTTAAAGGTTGAGAAATAAATTTGCAAGAGTTTTGTTACAATGAATGCTATTCTCTTATATTCAATTCCATTTAGTGGTGTATTTATCGGCTACATGTAATGACCATTTTCTTTTGCGAATCATGACACTCATGTCTGAAAATACATACGCATAAAGGTTTATTCATCATATATACACAATCCAATAATGTATTTAATGTACATATATATTAACTAATGATAAAGGCTAGTGACCATAAACAAGTTCTTATCTAAATATATGTACATGACATAAGGAGAGAAAGACTTGGAATTCAGCCAATGACTTGTGGTCCATATGTCTCTATGAAAAACTCTAAGCACCAATGTGTCCAATCCCTATGCTTCAGCATCTAAAAAATGTAATTATGATTTGGTGAGTCACGACTCAATGAATAAAAATAATAATCAGATTTTATGGTGCAACAAACAATCAAATATCATCAGAATACATTACAAGTATAACAATTGATATGCAAGTGCAAGTGCATTATATTGATTTTTATCATGACCATGCAAGGCAAACACTGCTCCTAGGAATTCATGTTATTCAAGTGACATTTGACTTTTTTTTGCTGCCAACATATAACAAGTGAATCATTTGACCAATAACATGTGTTAATAGGACATATTAGTCACTTTTCCAACTAATTGGCAAGTGTTTGACAAGTCAACCACAACAACCTTTTAGTTCCTTATGCAAGTGTTCATAATAATGGTATACCATGTAATCATTAAGACTATATAATTCTCACTTTACTTGTTTTCACATGTCAAATGTAACAATTCAATCACATATATATGTAAAAGAGCATAATCATATCATAAAATTATCACACATATACATTAGAATCTAATTATGGTTTTTACTCACCTTTTGATGTGATCAACCTTTACGGTAGGTTTGGTTCTCTCTCTAGGGCTTCTTCAAAGTGTTGAGATCCTAAATTTTGATACATACATGGCTATAAGTATGTCAAAATGATTACGAATGTTTGGTATGTAATTATGGCATGATCCATGCAAGTGGACCTAGTGCTTATGCATAGTTTCCTTATATGGTAGCCTAACCTTGCTACACTCTCACAATAATAACTCTTTATATACTTATCCAAATGACTTCATTCTTTTTTTTTTTCAAATAAAATAGACATATAATGATACAACATATTTAAATTTCAGATCAATATAAAACATAAAAAATGTGGTAAATTTGAATTTAGCTCTATTTTAATTTCATATCAGTCTGACTATGTCTTACATTTTTTGGTATATCCCAAATTGTAGAAATCAAATTCTAAAACTAATTTGCCACAAATAAAAAACAAAACTAATTTGCCAAAAAAAAACACATAAAGGAACATTTTTCTTTTTTTATTCTTTGTTTTATTCGATTGATAAAGTCACCAAAACAAATGATTAATCATAGGGTGAGCAGGTTTTCAACATAGTGGCAATCAGTCATGATGAAGAGGCAATATCTTAACAACCATGCTAAATTTGGAAAAACAATTTAACAGGGATGTAGATAATACATAAATATACAAGTTTCAAGTTTAACACATCATCAAATTCTAAATCTATGGCCATTAAATTCTTAGAAAACAAAATTATAAGACTGATGAGGTTTCATCTGGGTACATGGTTAGTCACAATCAATGAGCCATATCTCTTTCCACACAACAAATCAATCAAAACTACTTTATATTTATTTAAAGGGGATATAAACCTATAAATGTAATGTTTTACACTTTGTCTAAATCAACACAAAAAGTCATCAAAATATATGAAAATAGAAAAACTAAGGTGATTTTAGTTGATGGTCAACCAGTCATAATGAAAGAGTCATATCTCTTCACATACAAATAATCAAGCAAAACTTTTTACATGCATTTAGATGGGGCATAAAGCTATAACTTTTATATTTTACACTTTTCCTAACTCCTCTTTTAGTGCTATGAAATCATGGGTACGAAATTTTGCTCTAACAACAAAACCAACACAACCAGCTCTTGTTTCTCTTGAATTTCAACTTCCATGCATAAGCTCTACCACTAATACTCCATAATTCTTACAAAACATGCATGATTAACATGTCATTATTGGTTAATTTCATATGAGAAGAAGATAAATTAACTTACCTATTTTCCCAGAACCATAAAACCTTAGGATTCCTCCCTAGGTAGCTCACTCTTCTCCCTCTCCTTCCTCTTCTTCTTCTTCTTCTTCTTCTTCTTCTGCTTCTTCCTTTCCTTCTTTCTTCCTTTGGTCTCTCTTTCTTCTATTGTCCCTCATGTTTAACCTCTCTATTTTGATTCTAAAAGGTGAAAAATTCCACTTGTTACCTATTGTAACAAGATAAAATCATAGTGTTTCCTTTCTATGGGTTGGATGTTCACTTTCCTCTTTTAATCCCTCTTTTTCACTTCTTCATCACCTCCATCCATCTCCTAATTCCTATATGCTCATATACTTTTAAATAAGCTCTAAAACACCATTATTTATGATATTATAACATGCACACAACATAAGATAATTAGCCAAGCAACAATACAAACATTATATATATGTTCAAGTGTCCCAAATGCAATGTTGCAAGTGTCATCATCATGCTTATCTAATTCACATGTCTAAATGATCATTTATCCAATGCATATGTTTATGTGGGATTTAAAATCATTTATGTAATGAATAAATTTATGTGATAATGCTAATGAATGTGGATAAGGATGTTACACTACAACTACCAAAGAGATATTATAAACAAAACTATGTCAAAATATTCAAAGTATGCTATGCAGATCTTGCATTTATTGCTTGTTAGATGAAATTTATGGTCGAGACATCAATCCGCAATCACAAGATTCATATAATATTGAATTTTATTTAATTCATGATGCATAACCCTATTTCTATCTAATGGCCAGTCCATGTGGCATAAAACCATGAGTTTTTTTTTTTTAAGAAAAATAGCTATTGCATCTCTTTAGCAATTGTGAAAGTTGTAGTATCTATTTTTCATCTTTGGACACAATGCTCACCGTAAAATTGTCTACCTAAATTAAGATGTTTCACCAAAATTGCGATCACTATCATTATTTCACTATCGCAAATTTTAATGTTCCAATGGTTCTTTAGGACATTTGGCATAATCTAATTAAATATTTGATTATGTCTAAGTGAATACAAAAGTCACAGTCATGATTAAGGAAGCAACATGCACCATTAAATCATTTGTCTAAGATTTATCCAACTCTTGTGCAAAATAGCAGTCGCGAACTTCTACTTCATGATCGTGAATTTTCCATTGAAATTTCAAAGCAATCATAGCTAAATATTTGCAAGATCAACACTTGAAATTGACATTAAAACCTTTCAATCTATACCGTTAAGATAAAAAAAGAGTTTTGACTTAGGCTTGACCAACCTAGTCCAACACATATCATGTAACATCCTTATCCACATTCATTGGCATTCTCACATGAACCTATTAATTGCATAAATTATTTGCAATCCCACATGAACATAAGAATTGGATAAATGATCATTTAGATATGTGAATTGGATGAGCATGATGATGACATTTGCAACATTGCATTTGGGACATTTAAACATATATGTAATGTTTGTATAGTTGCATGGCAAATTATCTTATGTTGTGTACATGTTATAACATCATAAATTTTGGTGTTTTATAGTGTATTTAAAGTATAAGGAACATATGGAGATTAAGAGATGGAAGGATGTGATGGAGTGAATAAGAGAGACTAAAAGAGGAAAAGTGAACTTCCAAACAATGGAAATGAGACACTATTATTTTGTCCTATTATAATAGGCTTACAAGTTGAATTTTTCATCCTTTAAGAACAAAATATAGAGGATAAATGTGAAGGGTAGTAGAAGAAAGAGAGAGCTAAGGAAGAAAGAAAGAAAGGAAGAAGAAGAAGAAGAAGAAGAATAAGAATAAAACGAATAGGAAGTAGAAGAGCGAAGAGTGAGCTGACTACGAAGAAATCCTAAGCTTTTATAGTTTTGGGAAAATAGGTAAGTTAATTTATCTTCTTCCCAAATTAAATTTATCCCTCATAACATGTTAAAAATGCGTGATTAGGAAGAATTATGAAGTAATTTCAGGTAGAACACATGTATGGATGTTGAAGCTCAAAATAAACAAGAGCTGATTATATTGGTTTTATTTTGTTAGAGAAAATTTTGTACCACGATTTCATAATCTTAGGAGAGGAATTAGGGAAAGTGTAGAATATGAAAATTGTAGCTTTATGCCTTGTCTAAATTTATGTAAAACAGTTTTGCTTTATTTAGTGTATGTTAGGACATATGGCTCCTACGTTAGGGCTAGTTCTCGATAAAATGAAATCCCCTTAATCTGGCTATTTTCATATATTTTGATGACCTTATGTGTTGATTTAGACAAAGTGAAAAGCATGAAATTTATAGGGCTATATCCCCTCTAAATAATTGTAAAGCTTTTTTACTTAATTTTTTTATGTGGAAAGAGATATGGCTTATTGATTGTTATTGACCTAAACCTGATGAAATCTCATTAGTCTTCTAATTCTATTTTCCAATAATTTGATGGCCATAGAATCTAAATTTGGTGATGTTCTAAAATTTAAAGTTGTATATTTATGTATGGCCTACGTTCGTGCAAAATATATTTTTCAAATTTACCGTGGCAGATGTAACATTTCTATCCACTTTCATTGGCATTATCACATGAATATATTCATTGCATAAATGATATGAAATCCCATATGAACATATGCATTGGATAAATGATCATTTAGTCATGCGATTTGTAGAAGCATGACAATGACACTTGCACCGTTATATTTGGGACACTTGAACATATATGTAGTGTTTGTATAG
>CATIWR010078348.1:0-10371 GCA_949677035.1 Omphalea diandra | reverse complement strand
GCTCTTCTCCTTCCTTGTCACTATCCTCTTCACTAGAGGATGTATCTACTTCCTTTCCCCTTGTGGAAGCTTTGAGACCCATGGTTCTCTTTTCCGGTTTTTCACCTTGGCCCCTTAGCTTCTTCATTTGCTCATCTTTTTAAATGGCCAACTCATGAGTCAAGAGCTTGCCAATGAGCACATCTGTTGGGACCTTTCCAATCTCTGGATTGGATTCTTGGATACTGCACACCCTAGCCCTAAATTTGTCAAGTGGAAGAGTTTTAAGGATTTTGGTGTTTATCTCATAATTAGTGAGAGCTCTTCCAAACTTCTTCATATTGGTGACAGTGGACAAGAGGTGATTTGTCATTTCTGTGATGTTTTCATTATCCTTCATCATGAAGAGTTCCCATTCAGTGACATACATCTCCAAATGGTTTGACTTGACCAAGGTTGTACCTTTATGATAGTTGTCTAAGGTCTTCCATATGGCATGTGCAGTTTGACAATGTTGCACTCTCCTAATCTCTTTTTTTGAAAGTGACCTCAGGAGAATGGCCATTGCTCTCTTGTTCCTGCCATTTGATTTTTGATGAGCTTCAACCCATTCATCCCTTGGGATTAGTTCTTCATTGCCATCCACAACTCTCGTAGGAGGCTTTCATTCCTTGATAACTACATCCTAAAGATCCACCACATATATGTCTAGGTAGATCTCCATCCTATACTTTCAATGAGTATAATCTGTTCCATCAAAATAAGGCCTTAGCTGTGAGTGGTTTACTTCTTGTGCCATAATCTTGTTTCACCCAATGAAGGTTTGATTTGTGAAAACCTTGCTCTGATACCACTTGTCGTCCCTAGGCACTAAGAAGGGGGGTTGAATTGGTGGATAAAAATTTTAAAATCAAAGATAAAAGGGAGAAGAAAGAATAATAGAGACACAAACAATTTATAGTGGTTCGGGCAAAATTAACCCTACGTCCACTCCCCAATCACTCAATTGGGCATTTCACTATCTCAATGGTGTTTTCAAGCTCACACCCAACTTATACAACTTGTGTTTTGATGGCTAACACACAAACTTACAACAAAGTGTTTTCTAGGCTAACACAAAATCTCACTCAAGTGTTTCACTAGGCTCACACTTAAACCTTTCTAGAAGTGTTTTTGCAGGCTAACACAAAACCTCACAACTTGGTGTTTAATGCTCACACCTAACACTTACAATTACGTAAAGAAGATGAAGAAAATGAGTAGCAAAGATTGAGAGCTTTAATCACTTATAATAAATTCCTTAGCAACCTTCTTCATGGCTGTTTGGTGGAGTATTTATAGCCAAACTTCACCAAAGACATGTTGCAGATCATAGCTCATCAAATCTTTGAGACATGCTTGACAGATTTTGCATTAAATGTTTGTCAGGATGAAATCACGGTCGCTACTACTATTCGCGATCGCAAAATCCAAATTCTTCAAAGGAAACCCCGTTTGTGTCTAACAGCTAGTCCACGTGGCAGCTTCTTATTAGTTCTCCAGAAAAATATAGCCGTTATCTTTTACCTACCTTCAGAAGTCGCGGTCGCGAGTTTTCTTGCACAGGTCGCGACAAAGGATGCAAATCCTTCTGCCAAAGTGGTTAACTTTCTTCCACACGAATTGCGCTCGCTACCAATAAGATGTCTTCGCGATTTTTGACTTCCAACAGTCTTCTGGGACACTTGTCAAGTTGTGGTTATGGACTACTTCCCTCTTGAGTTACTTTGAAATTCGTGGTCGCGACGAAGGCGTGACTTGCACCACGAATTTGTCTGTGTCATTTTGGCTTCTTCCTTTCCAAGGGTCGCGGCCGAGAATGGCTCTGCGATTTCGCCTGCTTGAATGTTAGCATGTCGTAACATGAGTTGCGGTGGCTAATCCTAGATTGCGGTCGCGATTTACATGTCACTTTGGAGTTTCTCAACTCCTTTCATTTCTTCTTGAGAGATTGATTCATATCTGCAAAAACAACACTTATTTGAAATATTAGTGATGATCAATCTACTTTGTCAAGATCAAAAGAGGTTTTAAACCTAAGATTAATCATCCCAGTCCAACACCTTTGTTATCTTTTTTTTTTTCAAATTTTTGCGTAGGCCAATGGTCTTGAGATTGCACAACATACTGATACAAGACCAACATAGCAGAACATTGATACACTCCATCACGTTGTCGATAGTATGTTTTATGTTTTGCATGAGGATCGATGCCATTTTAGCATGTTGCCACCATATCCAATGCTATAACCCATGCCTTACCCTGCAGAGGGAGATGCACCTACAACATCTACTCAGCAGGGGAGTAGGCGTCGTAGGTGGGATTCACTAATAGGCGTGCAGAGGTTCCCATCCCACCCTCGTAAACATGTGCACTTATATCGCCATCGTTGGTATTTCATTACGGCAGTGCATATAGATATACTCAATCAAAGGGTGTTGGACCTTCATCCATGCCACATTCATATAAAGGTCCTTTAACTACTACATATGGGTCATCAGAGAATGTTGGACTTTCAACAATGCCCCGGTCATATCAGCCATACACTGCTTTATATGATCCATCAGAGGGTCTTGGCCTTTCATCCATGCCACAACCATTTGAGTCTTACACTACTTCATCTATGCCATATGGGTCATTAGGAGACCAACTAAACCTTTCACTTCAACCACCTGGTTCTTCTACAAATATGGTCGATCCATCTGAGTCCTTTCAGTCTTTCATGACTTTGTTGTCTTCTACATCACCATCAGCATGACAGATAGAACCTGGTTTCTCACATTGAGCAGATAAACCTTATAGGCCACTCATTCCGTCTTTTGGACAGCAAAAGCCATTTACTACTTTAGACAGTATGGTTCCAGATATTTTTAGTACCTCCTCTTACAATCAACTGTAGGCTCAGTCTACATTTGGTCCTAGATCATCTACCATTTCTCCTTTCACACAACATCATACAAATGATGTTGAGCCTCAAGATCACAATGTAGATGATCCTTATATTTCTACTGCTAGGTTATGGGGTACTGCATTTAGAAATAGACGCCCACAACGAATCAGGAGACATCCAAATTGCGACACTGAATAGTTTTTTAGTTTTTATGTCTTTTATTATACATATTTTAAATTATTATATAAATTAGTTATTCATTAAATTTAGTTTTCTCTAAATTAAATTTACAATTGCATATAAACAAACACACTATTATTCAAGTATATTTAACAAAAAGTAAATATCTTCATATGAAACTATATATATATATATATATATATAATGTTGGATGAAATTGAATAAAAAATATTTAGATATACACTTAATAACGTTTTTTTTTTTCCACATGATGATAATTCAAAATTTTGAAATCTCTTCTTCAAAATAATCTTTTACTTTTTGAATATATATATATTTTTACTTATAAGAATATATCTTAACTAAATAAAAAAAAATTTTATAATTATTTATAAATTTTTATAAATCAAAATTTTTTATTTCGTCCGTCAGTTTAATTGACGAACATAATAAAAATTTTGATCCATCATTCTCGTGTTTTCGCTAGTTTAATTGGTGGACCAACAAGAACAACAACATTCACCATTTTTACTGACATACGAATATTAACCATCGCTTTCTATAATATTTCATTGATGTACTAAATTTTTTTAAAAACATTTGTTCGCCACTTAAAAACTTTTGCTTGAGCATAACAAATATTCTTTCATTCACCAACTAAATTACAGATCGGAATGATAAAATATTTGTTCGTCCGCCAATTTAACTAGCGGACTAATTACATACATGGTCGTTACGTTTGTGCATAAAAAATTGTTCTTGTATGAACTAATTTTCAAACAAAAAATGTGTCCAACACTTGTATTTTGCGAACATAAAATTGGTTTTATAATTTTATTCACTATTACTTTTAATAATATTTAATATTTCATTGATGTGCTAAATTTTTTTTTGAAAAATATTTGTTCGTCTCTTATAATAGTGGACGAAATAATTAAAAAAAATTTAAATGAATTTATATTTTTTATTTTATACTTTACTTTAAAATATTTTAATACTTTATTTTATAATATTTTATTATTATATAATATTTTAAAATATATAATATTATATAAACATATTTTATAATAATATATAATAATTTTGTAGAATAAAAAATATAATATAAAAACATATTTTATAATATATATTAATATAAAAAATATTAATATTTTAATTAAATTATATTAAATATAATATTTTATTATTTTTAAAATTTTTTGAGATTTTGTGGACATTTGTCCGCCAGTTATACTGGTAGACGAACACAACAAATTCGTCTGTCAGTATAATTGGAGGACGAACTAGCGGCCAACATTACAACAAAAATTCATGGCGGACGAACAATAAAAATTCTGCACAATTAAAAAGGTCACGGACGTCCGTCTACAGTAACGTCCGCCAGCTAAACTGGTCTGGCGGACGATGGACTTTGACTACCCCTATTCACTAAATAATCTTAAATTTAACTTATTTTTATAAATATTGTTAACTTATCATATTTCTCTAATTTTTTTTTTTACACTCAATTGCCCTTTGCAAGAACTAGAAAGATACCAAATTGCTATGCCATTGACAATGATGCTTGGAAGTTGCAAAGGAACAATTTGAAGAGATAGCAGAGCACCCCAATTGAGCAACATTCTTACTTTCATTGCAGCTGATGACGGTAAATGCATGCCCTGAATTTGATATTTTGGTACCAGAAATAGGTTTCAATATGCTGAATAGTCTATGTGCTACTGCTACTACAGAACTTTACTAAATTCTACCTTTTCTTTTTCTCTTCCTCTTCATTAAATAACCTGCATGCTTGCCCGTGTGCTTTGGTTGTATCATTGGGACTTGGATTTCCCAAAAATTCTTTTATTTTACGTACCATAGCAAGTAACCAAGATTTAGAATTATATGCATTGGAAGTCTTCATTTTGATAACTTGAGAAGAACAATGATAACCAAACTTTTATTATCAAGATCCATGTCGCCATTGGTTTCGCTCACTCTGTTGTTTGAAATTATCGCAATAACAAAGTTGGTCTGAATTTGGGTAGGGGGAACAATTGTTGTGTCTTTACTTGAATCCATGGACTCGAGAGCCGTTGCGACTTTATAATGTTGTTTATTTGTGAATAGGAATGACATTGTGAAGAGTTGTACCAAGAGATATGGAGCAAGAACTTAACTAGTGGGTTTCTAATTAGTCTAGATTTGACTGTGTTGATTATTTTTTTATGTTAAATATTTCACACACTAGTTTTTTTCTTTTTCTTTTTTTTTTGGGTGTTTTCTCTTTTTCCAATATATGTTCTCAGTTGGAATTTATTATTGTTTCTACTACTTGGGTACTCCATTATTTTCTAAATTACAAATGGAATGTTTCAAATGATAGGGGTAATACAAATATTTTTACAGTTCAGTTGTAGTTTCATATGAACATTTCTTTGAAGCATGCAATTCATATATCTTTAAATTATAAAAAAACATTTTTCGTTACAGTTACAGTTACAATTATTCATGTTACATGATAACTCTAATTTCATGATGTCATTAACTTTCTAAGGACATACCCTGATCATGATTATTTTTTATTGTAAATTCAATTTAATTTTATTTTTGGGTAATTTTTTTTTCTATAAATTGTATTAAATTAGAATTCTTCATAAAATAAAACTGCTTAAAATTTTTACAGATTATTCTGAAAAATCCATAGTATTAAATTATAATTATGTCATCCAAATATCCTTGACACTTAATGAAACCAAGTTTCCCATATAGTTTCGGGGACATTATTTTATATATAATTCTATGAACACATAAAATTTAGCATGTGCCCTTTAGGGACTTCAAAAACATAGTTTTTATAATACTACTACCAAAACAAGAACTTTATGCAAAACCTTTTTTTTTTTTTGTGATAGAACAAAACCAATTAAATAAGTGAACACAAGTTCAAAAGTATATAAACAAAAAAAAAAAAATTACCTACAAAAAGATGCGGCTAAAGGTAGGAGTGGAAGGTTGTCCACTAGAGTTCAATTGTTTGGAGTAATATTTTTAAAATCAAATTAGAAGTTAAATTGATTAGCTAATTAATTTTTAATTTGATCGATTCAATCAATTAATTGACTTAGTTTAATATGATATTATTTTAAGAAATAATTAAATTTAATATAATAAAATATTTGTGTTATACTTATAAACAACAAATGATATAAAGCTCTTTTCTTTTTTTTAGGGTTTAAGATTTAAAGTTAGGGATTAGGTTTAGGATTTAAGGTAATATTTAGAGTTTCAGGTTTAAGATTTAAGGGGGTTTAAGGTTAGGATTAGGATTTAGGGAGGGTTTCAGGTTTAGGGTTAAGGTTAGGGTTTATGTGTTTATTGTTTAGGGTTTTAGGTAGGATTTTAGAGTTCTAGCTTTTAAGGTTTAGGATTTAGGGTTATATTTAGGTTTTAGGTAGGGTTTAAAGTTTTAGGTTTTAGGATTTAGGATTTAGGATTTAAAGTTACGTTTAGGATTTGGTAGGGTTTTGAATATAAGGTTTAGAGTTTAGGGTTTAGGATTTAGAGTTAGGATTTACGTGTAAAGTTTGGAGTATTTAGAGTTTCAAGTTTAAGATTTAAGAGGGTTTAAGTTTAGGGTTAGGATTTAGGGAGGGTTTCAGGTTTAGGGTTAAGGTAGGGTTTAGGTGTTTATTGTTTAGGGTTTTTAGGTAGGATTTAGAGTTCTAGCTTTTAAGGTTTAGGATTTAGGGTTATATTTAAGTTTTAAGTAGGGTTTAAAGTTTTAGGTTTTAGGATTTAGGATTTAAGGATGTTTAGGTTTGGCAGGGTTTAGAATATAAGGTTTTAGAGTTTAGGGTTTAGGATTTAGAGAGAAGATTTACGTGTAGGGTTTAGAGTATTTAGAGTTTTGGGTTTAGGATTTAAGGGGGTTTAGGTTAGGATTTAGGGAGGGTTTCAGGTTTAGTGTTAAAGTGTTTATTATTTAGGGTTTTACGTAAGATTTAGAGTTCTACCTTTTAAGGTTTAGGCATATTTAGGTTTAGGTAGGGTTTAAAGTTTTAGGTTTTACGATTTAGGATTTAAGGTTACGTTTAGGTTTTTGGTAGGGTTTAAAATTTAAGGTTTAAAAAGTTCAGGGTTTAGGATTTAGAGTTAGGATTTACGTGTAGGGTTTAGAGTTTGGGCTTAGAAGTTGGGGTTTAGGGTTATATGATTTAGAGTTTAAAGTTAGGATTAGGGTTTAGGGTTAAGGGTTTATTGTTTTGGATTTGGGGTTTAGGATTTAAGATAAGGTTTTAGAGTTTAGGGGGTTAGAGTTGGAGTTAGGGTTTAGGGTTTAGGTTAAGGTTTGGGGTTTAGGGTTTAGGTTTAGGATTTAGGGTTTAGAGGGTTTAGGGTTTAGGGGGTTTAAGTTTTAGGGTGTACCCTAAAACTTAAACCCCCTAAACCCTAAGGTTAAGGGTTTAAGATTTAAAGGTTAGGGTTTTAGAGTTAGGGTTTAGGATTTAGATTTTAAGTTTAGAGTTTAAGATTTAAGGTTAGTCTAAGGTAGGTAGTAGGGAGTTTAAGATTTAGGGTTTAGGTTTAGGTTTAGAGTTTAGGATTTAGGGTTTATTTTAGGATTTAAAGGTTCAGGGTTAAGGTTTTAGTTTAGGGCCTGAGGTAGGTTTAGAGTTAGGGTTTAGTAGGGTTTGAGATTTAAGGTTCAACGTTAGGATTTAGGGTTTAGGAGTTTTAGGTTTGGAGGTTTAGAGTTAGAATTTAGGGTTTAGGGATTTAGGGTTAGAAGTTTTAGTTGTTTAGAATTTGGGGTTTAGAGTTAGGATAGGTTTGCGATTTTGGATTTAAGTGTTTAGGGGTTTTAGATTAAGATTTAGAGAGCCATCCAACTAATAACTATCAAATTGGTAGTAGTTACGGGTCTAATAGATATTGGCCTAGCAATTCACCTTCTTGTTATCCAAAAGTCGATTGAATCTGACGGGCCCTTACCTCCAAACGTTGAATGAAATAAGTGGTCAGGTTCTCTTTCTACACCACTTTTGATATATTTGATATAATAGGACCGACCACCTTACCTCCAAACGTTGAATGAAATAAGTGGTCAGGTCCTCCTATCCCTTATGTTAAGGGGTGGGATTTGCCTAAGAATGACCAGTCTTGAACCTCTTGTGCCCTCTTTACTAATAAGGGAATAAGGGAAAGAAAGCCTCAACTAAAGCCACATTCCTTTTATGTGCAGATGTAGCTAAGTGTCTGACTTTATTGCATATAGTTCCCTGATGTTGCAGCTGTTGCTCGTTTGCACGCATCTGAGAATGATTCGAGCCATAGAATGAAGGAAACTTCACATACAATTTTTTTGTTTTTTAGGGGGAGAGTGGAGGAGCCCGACAGGGTCCCCTCATTGACTTATCCCGAGCCTAAGTGAAGTGGGGGGCCTACCCATCCCAACTAGGCGCATGTTGGGATTTGTGAAAAGTAGCACCTTACGTACCGGTAGTTAGGATGTTCATGACCAATTGGATCCTGACGTACCGGTAGGTACCAGAGATTGCTATGATCGTTATTGTATCCATTTCAAAGAGATGCGATAAAGTGTTCGGATCATTATACAATGTCGCTATGTCTTCCATCACGATGTCGAATGAAACTATCCATGGAATCGTGTACCATGTGAAACGTAGATTGTCATCATTGTTAATCGAAACTCAAGTTAAGCTTCGTCTCCGAACCTTAGCCTTATGGGATTAGAAGTAAAGTATCCCAAGGTTAACGCATCTCATTGGGGGTGGAGAAGCATTAGAAACCCCAATTTCTTTCTTCGAAGGCGTTTCTTTGCCATCCCCCTGCCCTGACATAACACTTTACTTTCGATTTTTAGGACGAATCCACTTTCTTCTCCCTTTTTCATTGATCTGGTGGAAAAAAGGAATCGTCTACCAGTTGGACATCAAGTAAATGGCTTGATAAGTTAAGCTGACACGTCGGAGTTAGCTGTTAGCATAACAGGGTGGTGCCTTACCGCACCGCGAAACATAGACTGTCGTTGTTCTTAACTGAGACTCAAGTTAAGCTTCGTCTCTAAACCTTAACCTTGTGGGAATTAGAAGTAAAGTATCCTGAGGTTAGCGCATCTCGTTGGGAGTGGAGAAGCATTAGAAACAACAATTTCTTTCTTCGGAGCCATTTCTTTTCTGTCCCCTTGCCCGACATGGCACTTCTTTCGATTTTTAGAAAGAATCCACTTTCTTTTTCTCCCTTCTTCATTGATCTGGGGGAAAAGGAACCGTCTACCACTTGGGAAGCTAGACATCAAGTAAATGGTTTGATAAGTTTAACTAAGCTGACACGTCGAAGTTAGTTGCTGGCACAACAGGTTGGTGCCTTACCACATCGCAAGCAAACGTGCAGTAGTGTTCGTAATGGTACTTCAGGATTCAATGTATTACGTCTAAGATCAAAACGAGCTTACTGACGGACCACTACCGTCTTATTCTTGAGTAAGTTGGGGCGTAACCATCTAATCTACTGAACTAGCTAGAAGCTATCGCTTCGGGTCGAAGCATTAAAAGAAAAAGATCAGGAAATGTGGCGGCATAGGAACCACGTTCCCTATTAGTAAAGGGAAGACAAAAGTGCGCTCTTACGTAATAGCTGAAAAGCCCTTTCCCCTTTAATAAGGTAAGATTCATAGCTCCAACCCGATTTGGATGTCCTTTTTTTAGGTTGGGTTGTTGGATACAAGATCCCCATAGTAGGCTGGACCAACATCCAGTAGAGAGAGGGTAGCCTTTAGAAGCAACAAGTTGGGAAAAAAAGAGAATGTTTCACCTTTTCTTATCTTCTTCCCACCCTAGAAGTAAGAGTAGCACAAAAAGAGGGATTAGCATTATTGACCCAATGATAAACCACTAACACCTTTCTCATTGGGGCTCCATGCACTGGGAAAACACTCTAGCAACAGGAAATCGACCACTAGTTACAAAAGCTACGATAAGGTATCAAGAGGGCTATCACAGTCAGGTGTGAAGCAATTAGCCCTATTAAAAAAGTAACCCTCCTCCTATTTAGGGGGTTAAGGCGATAAATGGCTTGATGAATCGTTTCATTTGCCACGCACCGACCCCATTTACTTGCTTATCATAGAGGCTATAAGTACACAATGCTCCACAACTATGAATAGTATAGTGGGGTTGAAACACGAGAGTGCCTGCCCTTTCAAGAAGGCCACTTTTTTTGGAACACAGTCCAGGATAACCATAATATATATATAACCACTATTTCATCTCCCAAAA
>CATIWR010078308.1:0-13228 GCA_949677035.1 Omphalea diandra | reverse complement strand
TCAAATTTTTATTTTACTATTTTATTTTTAAAAATTTTCTTTTGAATAAGAAATATAATTTATTTTAATAATTATTATTAATATATTAATTCACCCTTCATGTTAAATTATGAAACATGTTATGTCGGAAAGAAAAGCTTTGTGTTTTGTGATAAAACTTATCTGTCAAAAAGAATTGACATTATAAGAACAGTTTTGTCATTGATTTAAATTAATTGTGATAAAATTTTGATTTTCAGTGATAAAATGATTTTTTGTTATTTCAAATATATTTGTCACCCAAACTATAGGCTATTGTAATAGAGTTATTTTGATAAATATAGTAACAAATTGGTTTTATCAATATATATATATATATATATATATATATAAGTTTAATATATATTGTGACTAATTATTTTGTAACAAGATTTCTTATAATGCCATCAAACAGGTCAGCTTTTATATAAATTTTTTATTTTTTACTTTTTTAGGTAGGTCTGACAGTTATTAGAGTTTACATTTTATTTTTAATTTCTTAGTTAAAAATATCCTGATTTTTAAGTTAATTAGGGTTTAATTTTTAAAGAACATATTTTGCATGCTTTTTTTAAGGTTTATTTGTTAGTTAGGCTTGATTTTCGTGCAACTTTAGGACTGATTTTGATTTATCAATTAAAAACATATTGATTTTTAGTTAAGAGGTCTAGTTTTTTAGAAAAATATTTTGTATATTTTATAAAAAAATTTTGTTAGTTTTTATTAAGGTTTAGATTTGATTTTAATAATTTTATTAAAAATTTTTATTTTCATTTAAATATTTGATAAATTAAATATAATTTATTTTTTAAGCAATTGATTATACATAATGAAAATAAATAACTGAATTAAGTTCATATAGAATTAAAAATAAATAAAATATTAAATAAATTTTAAATATTTTAATAATTTAAATCAAGTCATTCATATTGATATGTAGATTAGGTCAGGTCATTTGTCATTTATTTTCTAAAATATATTTTAAAGTATCAATTAAGATTTTTTAGTATTTACTCACAATTTATTAAGAAAAATAATTTTCTTCAAAACTCATTTTTAATCAGGTAGATTTTATATAAATATAACTTGATTAAATTTTTTTTATTTTTATTTAAATGCTTAACAAATTAAATATAATTTTTTTAAGCAAATGACTATACATAATATAATGAAAATAAGTAATTGAATTAAATTTATATATAATTAAAAATAAAAAAATATTTTTAATAAATTTAAAATATTTTAATAATTTTAATCGGATTAATCTAATTTGCCTATAGGTCGAGTCAAAATCAAATCAATTTAGGTTGAACTCAAGTTGTATCATATATATTTAAATCTGGTTACAAATTGCCCACTCTATGTAAATGGATTCTAAGTCTTTATACTTTTTGCATTTATGCTATTAAATCCCTCTTTAATAAACGAAGTTAGAAATATTAAATTTTTATTGTTTTCATTAAAAAAGAGGCTTAATTGAAGAAAAATTTCTGAATAAAGGCTTAATTTATATGAATTATAATAAAGAAAATCAATAGCATACATGCAAAAAAGTTAAGGGGATGAGAATGCATTTAGCCTCATATATGTAATGAATTGCACATTTAGCTCGTGATCACAAATTTTATTTGAATGTCCTTTTCTACCCAACGACCATTGATTTCAGGCACATTAATGTTACTATTTGCATAGTATATGTCATGTTAATTAGTTCATCTAATTACGTCTGGTTATATGTCATTTCTTATTTCTTGGATATAATATGAAGAATCACGGATTTATTCACTTTGTCAACTTACATATAGAAATATTTAAATCATCATTTTCCATTTTCAATTTGCAGCAGCTCATTCTAGTTACTAGACTATCTCAGAAGCAGCTGTTATATGCGATGTCTGTTGAAGCTCTAGCAATGTTGGGGTGCTGATTATAAAGAATGTGGCATAGACCTTGAGGTGTGGGAGCAAGACAGGTCGGAGCAGACAACTCTGTATCTGTTAGCTGAGTAGATGCTAAGCACCGAATCCAAGAAAAAGAGTAATGGAGATACATTTGGAGATCGGTGGATGAAAGTAAGTCTGCGACAATGGGCTAAATCTGTTGCTCAATTGATTGAAAATGTAATTCACTCAAAAAAGACTTGTGTATTTAGTTAATGTTTCTTATTGAAAAAAATCTCAACTCATTATTACTTAATTCAATTATAGTGAGCAGTGCAAGTGTCGCGCAGTAACCTATAGCATCACTTCTAACCTGACTTAAACCTGTTTGAAAAAATTGGCCAAAAGTTTATCCAATTTAAAAGTTAATTTGAACTGATTTAAATTTTAAGCTGTTCAAAATTTTCAAGTTAAATTCTAACTCTAATTTGACTTGCAAGTCAATCGAATTGATCTAAATTTGACCTTATTTAGATTATTAAAAGAAGCTAAATTTCTTTTAAAAAATCAAAATTATGAGTGATTTGATAAAAAAAATTTTGTTTAAGTTTTTGTCAACACATCGATCCAATGATCCAATTCACCCACAATTTAAAATGATTCAATCCTACCAATTCAAAAGATTTGATATAAAATTAAATCAATTCAAATTTGTCTAATCTATTTGCCACATTTAATGCGTGTGCATGTACATGGGTGTGTCAGTGTAAACAAGTAAATATAACTTGATACAAATATATATATATATATTCTAAAAATTTTTAAAATAAATCTGACATTATTTAAATTCAATCTGCTAACTCAAAATTATTAGACCTTATTCATTTTAAATTTGATATGATTTAAATCATTTATAATTTTTAGAAATTTGTGAAGAATCAAAAATAATTTTTTACTTTATTAGAAATTTGTGAAGAATCAAAAAATAATTTTTTACTTTAAAAGTCAAATTATAAATGATATGATCCAACCCATTATCTGAAACTCATTATATGTACTTTGTCACAGTTATCTAACCATAAATCAAAATATTTAGAATGAGATATTTTATAATCAACTGGTGTTTGATTAAATTAATGTGATTTTTTTTTCATATTTTTATTTTACTATTTTATTTTTAAAAATTTTATTGAATAAGAAATATAATTTATTTTAATAACAATAATAATTATTATATTAATTCACCTTTCATGTTAAATTGTGAAATATGATACATGCCAAGATTGTCATTATAAGAACTGTTTTGTTATTAATTTAAATTAATTGTGATAAAATTTGATTTTTAGTGATAAAATTTTATATATATATATATATATATATATATATATATATAGAGAGAGAGAGAGAGAGAGAGAAATTTAATATATATTGTGATCAATTATTTTGTAACAAGATCTCTTATACTGCCATCAAACAATAAGCTTTATATTTTTTTTATTTTTTTCCTTTTTTAGGTAGGTCTGATATTATTGGAGTTGACGTTTTGATTTAAATATGTTAGTTAAATATATCATATTTTTAATTGCTTGATTTAAAATTTTTAATTTTCATTTAAATACTTAACAAATTAAATAAATTTGATTTTTTAAGCAAATGACTATATATAATGAAAACGAATAACTAAATTAAATTTATATAGAATTAAAAATAAAGAAAATTATTGAATAAATTTTAAATATTTTAAATAATTCAAATCAAACGATTCATATTGATATGTAGATTAGGTTGGGTCATTTATTATTTATATTTTAAAATATTCATTTGTATTCTTTACCATTTATGTAATATTTTCTTATAATTTATTAAGAAAAATATTTTTCTTTAAAACTTGTTTTTAATTAGGTAAATTTTACATAAACATACTTGATTAAATTTTTTTTTTCATTTAATAAATTAAATATAATCTATATTTTAAGTAAATGATTATTCATAATGAAAATGAATAATTAAATTAAGTTCACATAGAATTAAAAATAAAAATATATTTTAAATTTTTAAATATTTTAATAATTTAAAACAAGTCATTCAGACTTATCTACAGATTGAGTCAAAATCAAATCAATTTAGATTAACCTGCAAATTGGAAGTGGGTCGAATCATATATATTCAAGTCGAGTTACAAATTGCCCACTCTATGTAAATGCATTCTTAAGTCTTTATTCTTTTTACATTTATGTTATTAAATCCCTCTTTAATAAACAAAGTTAGTAACATTAATTTGTTATTATTTTCATAAAAAAAAGGAACTTAATCGAAGAAAATTTTTTTTAAAAAAGGCTCAATATATATGAATTATAATAGAGAAACTCAATAGCATAAATGCAAAAAATTTAAGGGTATGAGAATGCGTTTAGCCTCATATTATATGTAATGAATTGCACATTTAGCTTGTGATCACAAATTTCCTTTGCAAGTCATTTTCTAAGCCACAAGAACCATTAATTTCAGGCACATTAATGTTACTATTTGTAAAGTATATGTCAAGCTTATGAGTTAATGTGATTACGTCAGGTCATATGTCATTACGTCTTTCTTGGATATAATATGAAGAATCACGGATTTATTGGATTGCTTTATTCATTTTCTCAACTTATATATAGAAATATTTAAATCATCATTTTCCATTCACAATTTGCAGCAGTTCATTTTAGTTCCTATTGCATAATGTCTGTTGAAGCTCTAGCAATGGCGGGTGCAGATTATAAAGAAAGCGGCATAGACCTTGAGGTGTGGGAGCAAGACAGCTCGGAGCAGACACCTTTGTATCTGTTAGCTGAGCTAAGCACTGAATCCAAGAAAAAGAGTTATGGAGATACATTTAGAGATCAGTGGATGAAAGCAAGTCTGCGCCAATGGGCTAAATATGTTGCTCAAATGAATGAAAATGTAATTCATTCAAAAAAGATTTGTATTTAGTTAATGTTTTTTGTTGAAAAAAATGCTCAAACTTCTAACTTAAAAACTCTTGTCACAGTGAGTAGCACAAGTGTTAATTATTAACCTATAGCATCACTTTTGACCTTACTTGAACCTGCTTGAAAATTTTACTGAAACTCTATCAAAGAAACAATTTAAATCTGAAGTAATCCAAAGTTTTCAAGTTACATTAATTTGACTTGCAAATTAATCTAAGTGATTTAAATTTAACCTTATTTAAATTATAAAAACAGTTAAAAGTTATTTTAAAAAATCAATATAATATTTCATTGATTTAAAATTAAAATTATGAGTGATTTGATTAAAAATTATTGATTAAGTTTTTGTCTATACATTGATCAAATGAACGGATTCACTCACTAGTCAAAGTGATGCTGCCCTAACTTGGTAAAAGATATTATTTAAAATTAATTTAATCTATATTTATCCAATATGTTTGTCACATTTAATGCGCGCGAGCGCATGTGAATGTGAATGTAAATAAGCAAATCTATCTTGATACTAAAAATATATTGTAAAAATTTTTGAGATAAATCTAACATGATTTATATGTAATCAGCTAACTCAAAATGATTTGATGTTGTTTTTTCAAATTTGACATTATTTAAATCATTTATAAGTTTTAGAAATTTGTGAAAAATCAAAAGAATATTTTTTTATTTTAAAAAGTCAAGTTATAAATGATATAATTCAACCCATAATCTGAAACTTATTATATATACTTTGAACCAATTATCTAACCACAAATCAAAATATCTCAATCTAAATTCATCCAAAAAATTTGATCCACAATTAGCCTGATATAATCCATTTTTCATCTCTAGAGGACACAACTAATTGGAAATGGGATAAAAATATTGAACCATGTAGCATTACTTTTTTTTTTTTTAAATGTAATTAATTTTAGGATTTATAATAAAAAAAATTCTTAGATAAAACCCGCATATCTTTCTTTTATAGGCGGATATTCAAATTCATATAATATATGAATTCCATTTTGTGACAGAATTCAATATCAGTACTTTATATTTGCCAAAGATTACAAAAATAATCACATTTTATATATTGACGAATTTGGCTTTATCACATATTTTCCTTTTCTATTTCGTACATAAAAAATATCTAAACGGAAGTAAATTAAAACTTTGAATAATACCAAAGGAAAAAGGGCTTTAGCCTCACGGAAATATTGAGTCATTGATAAACTTTCACATGTGATCTTGTGTTCCTAACTATTTACTTAGAAAACACTATAGAGGGCTTTGCCTATTGGTCCTTTTTTTCTCAAATTATATAGCTTGCCTTTCATCGTTCTAGAGACTTTAATGCCTCTCAAAGGAATACAGGATCGATTTCGTATCTTTGAATTAATAATTTTCCTTGGTTTAAAAAAAAATTACAATTCTTTGTCACTACAATTCTTTGGAGAAAATGCTGAAAAATATCCTATAATTTTGTATTTTAAAAAATTTAATACTGTGATTTGGTTTGCAAAATATTCCAAGTTTTACTCTGTTAGATACTTTAATGATATTTTATATATGGTATAGACATAATTCAAATATGTATAAATTATCAATAATATTTCAGAATTAAGCGTGTTTTTCAATTCTATTTTAATTTTTATTTGATATTAATAAAGTGCAAGTATTTTATATTTTCTTGTAATGTTATCCTCTAGTTAGATTTCTTAACCATAAGCCTAATTGAGTCCCTCGACTTTTAATTAGTTTAATTAAGTCTAAAATTAATTTTTATTTTAATTGGAATAATATTTTATTTTTTGAAATTTTTCAAACAACATAAAAAATTTATTTTTCATATTTTTATTAATAAAAATATTTTATAATTTCTAGAATAAAAAAATAAGTTTCTACTTTCAAAAAATATGATAAAAATTAAAATTACTCAAATTTTGTCAGTCTAGAAAATATAAATGAATTATATTATTCAGAATATATATATATATATATATAACACCACCTTTATAAATTTGAATGAATTATACAATTCAAAAAAAAAAAAAAAAGCAGGCATTTATGTTTATAAAATTATTTTAATTCATGAATTCACATAGAATTTTTTATCTATTTGACAAGATTTTTTCTATAATATAAATAAGATTGAATTTATTATATAAATTTTGTGAAAAAAGGCATTATAAATTTCATGTAAATATTTCACAAGTTTTAATTTTTTTTCTTTGAGAGGAATAAAATTTTGATTTAGATATAAACTTAATATTAAAACCGTTAAACTCAAATAAATACACTCTATTATGAAATTAGAGATAAACTAATTTTTAAAAAAGTAAAACAATATTAAGAATCTAATGATTCTAATGTTAAAAATATGATCAATTATATTTATCAAAATATAGGAGAATCTTAATATAAATATTAAAAATTAGAAAAATATTCATGGCTGATGAAGCCATTATACCTCAACAATTAGACTAGTGTATATATATAGATAGAGGTAGCATTTTTTTTTTTTATTTAATTCAACTCATAAGAAACTCAAAACGATATGATTTGAAATGACCTAAGAATTATTAAATTAAATCCAAACTGATACATTCCTGCTCGTTCCACAAATCAACTTAAATTGATTCAATTTTAATATGAATGATCATATTTAAGTTATTAAAATATTTAAATTTTATTTAAAAGTCAAAATATTTTCTTTATTTCAATTCTATATGGATTTAATTTAATTACTCATTTTCATTATATAAGTCATTTACTTAAAAAAATTAGGTTTAACTTCTTAACTATTTAAACGAAAGCAACAAATTTCAATATTTCAATGGAATTCTATTTATGCATAATCTATTTGATTAAAAATAATTTTTAAAAGTATTATTTTTAATTTATTATAAGAAAATGTTGTATAAACAACAAAATCTAGATAGAAATTTTAAAAAAAGTGAATAACTAATGATAAGATCTAACAACTTTTTGAGGATAAAATTAAAAATAATTCATCTTGAAGTGTGTGTGTATATATATAAATTAATAAATCCTTAATTTTTGTTTTAAGGATAAATTTTTTAAGGATGTTCAAGTTCATATCATGTAATTGAGTTTTAAATATTGTTTTTAAATGGTTTAAATAACTTATAATTAAAATATATAAATTAATTTTTTTAAGGAGAGAATGAAAGAAACTTTTTTTAAAATGAGAGATTTATAAATTATAAATTTCAAATTTTTAAATTTAAATATAAAATTATCAAATAATAATACATATTAAATTTAATCAAGATTAAATTAAATAAAAATAAAAGTTTCAACTTAGATAAGCTCATGTAATTGAATTTTTTTAAAATATTTCTTAAAGTTTTTATTTTAAATGATTTATTATTTAAAATATAATAATTAAATTCTTAAGGAGATTGAGAGAAAAAAAAATTTTAAATGAGATATTGACAGATTTTACGAATTATAAATTAAAAATTTTAAAATTTATAGATTTAAATATAAAATTAAAAATTTTATATAAAAGAATATGATAAATTTATCTAAGCAAAAAAAAAAAAGGATTAAATTGAGTATAAAATGAAAGTATTATCTTAATTAGGTTCATGTAAATAATTTTTAAAATATTTTTAAAAATTTTTATTTAAATAGTTTAATTATTATTTAAAATTAAATAATTAATTTTTTAAAGAGAGACTGAGAGATTTTATGAATTATAAATTTAAATTTTAAAATTTTTATTTTTTAAATTAAATATAAAATTAAAATTCATCACCTAAAAATATAAAATAAATTTAATTAAGCAAAAATGAGATTAAATTGAATAAAAAATAAAAATATCATCTTAATTAAACTCATGTGCTTGATTTTTTTTAATATTTCTTACAAGTTTTTATTTGAATAGTTTAAAATTTTATTATTTAAAATATAAATTAATTTTTTAAAGAAGATTGAGAGAATTTTTTTTAAAAAAAGTGAGAGATTGAAAGATTTTATAAATTATAAATTTAACTTTTAAAAATGTTTAATTTTTAAATTTAAAATTAAAATTCATCGTACATAAGTATATAACAAATTTAATTAAGTAAAAATAAAAGTAAATTGAATAAAAATAAAAATAATATATTAATTAAGCTGTAAACTTAATTTTAAGTTTAATTAAACTAGTTAAAAAAAGTATAAGTGTGAACTGAGTCTAAATATACTTTACTAAATTTTGTTTTTCACCTGATATATAATTAAAATTAATTCGTCAAATTATAATATGATTGACTTTTTTAGAAGTTTTGGATATTCTATAAAGGTTTGAAGTTTTGAGTAGTTAAACTAAATTTTTACCATAATTTTTTAAATAATTTAATATGTAAAAGAAATTTATCATAATTTTACTTATTTTTTTATAATGATTGTAATAAATTTTATTTTTGTCACAATAAAATCATATATTAAAACACATCTAATTTTATCATACAAATTTTTATCATAATACACAAAAATTTTTATAATGAGTGATTTGCTATCATTGAAAATTATATGTTTATTTGTAAATTAATTTAAATTATGATATATGACTTGAAAATAATTTTATGTGAACTTAATTCAATTGTTTTCATTATATATAGTCATTTTGGTTAAAAAATAAATTATATTTAATTTATTATGCGTATGAATAAAAACAAAATTTTAAATCAAGTTTCATTTTATATAAAATCTCTCTTACTAAAAATAATTTTTTAAAAGAAATTTATTTTTTCTCTCTTAATAAATTATAAGAAAATATTGCATAAATGATAAAAAAAAATTCAAATTGACATTTTAAAATCAAATAACAAATGATCCAACCTGACCCAAAATATCAATTTTAAAAATAAACTCGAATCCAACCCAAAATTATTTCTGCGTGCACGATTGATGGGTAATCTGAATCTGCCCGAAACCCGGGTGACCTGAACCCAATCCAATCTGAAATGCATTGGCCCGAAAATGATCCAATTCATAAATGACCTGACCCCTTTGCTACCTCTACTTGGAGTTGAAGCATTCCGGCCAAGAAATTTCTACTAAACTAATAGTCATGTTCAAATATTTTGCAATTCACGATAATAGGTGCATCAAAATACTGCTAAGCAATCAAAATCAGAAGCTATATATAAATGGGTGGTTCTAAGGTCTGCACAAAATCTACACATAGAAATAGTAGTTCTCTGGTATGTGGTGTCTCAACCAGCAACACTCATGTTCAAGCATTATGTAATTCGCTAGCCTTTCTTTGGCTTTTTAACTGTGAAACTAGGAAACGTTGTCAGTAACAGGCATGCTTATATTTGTTGTAATATAGTTAGATTGTTTACATTTAAAAAAAAAAAAAAAGAGCATTATATTTATATATCATATTCAGTTTAAGTGATTTCTTATTGTTAGTTTAGTTATATGGTTTTTGGTGTCAGAAATTCGTAACTTGTATAGCTCTAGGATGGAGGTTTTTCTTGTCTCAAATCAAAAATTAATTTCTGTAAGTATTTTGTAATTCACTGGTTTTTCTTTAGCTTTTCAACCATCAAACCAATGTTTACTTTGTGTCTTTTAATTATAGTAATGGATGATAAATATGATTGCTAGTATCTCCAAGTTTTAAAAGGAAGAATTTACATTGTCAGCAATCTGCAGTTCAATTGATTTATTGGTTAATTTGATTTGTAATGCATATCCAAGGCTTTCTGATTGTAATGAAATCATATAAGAAAACCCAGCAAGTATATATTCTTTACTTTTCAGATTATATCAAGAAAATAAAAACTGTCTATTTCCAGTAGCTTTCACGTCCCAATGTGTGAAATCAGCAAACTGTAATCATTACAGATGAAGCTCATAACGACGGAATGTTGCCAATAATAAAGGATCTAGTGGTTTTTATTGTTTTAAAATGTAAACACAAATCCCACGTTGATAATTAATTATTTATGGAATCTGTCTATATACCATAACGCAAAGATTAATTATTGCCAAGCCTGGTAACGTAGGCTTTTAACCAAGTGGGGCATCATAGCAATGACATGGCACAGGATTAAACTAATAAACTTGGACTGGACTGTTGACGACGTGAATTATAACCAAAAAAACACAGGGACTGGACATATGAAGACGTGAATGAAGAAGGCCAGCGGACCATTGACATGAAAAATAAGGCCATTATAACAAACAAATATACATGCCAAGACGTGAATAACATATGCGAACCTGGACTGATATAGAAAGACCATTGACATACCAAAACATGGACTGAACTAAGACATTGAAAAACAAGATCATTGACAAACAAACATGGACTGGACATTGGACTCAACTAAGAAGAACATTGACATATGGGAGCATGGACCAATAAGAAGACCATATCAAGACGTGAATTAAGAACAGATTATTGGACCATTTACATATGGAAATAAGAACACCTGCAAAGGCCTCCCATCCTCAATGGACGGGTAGCAATTAAAAACTTTTTTTTCACGATTCTCTGTTCTTTGTTTTTTTTCTTCACGTTAAAAGAGTTATATTGTTGATAGGGAGTCTATTTGGATAAATGGTTTTTTTTTTTGTCTAAAATAGATTTTCTCTAAAGTATATGTTTATTTTATTTAATCTTGCTTGTTATGATTTCTAGCTCATAATAACTTCAAAAATATTTTTTAAATTAATCTCAATGTGGGTTTCTTTAAAATGTTTTATAATTTTATAATAAAATGCTTTTTTAACATTAAATTTTATTCAATTAATTGCTCAAATGATTATTTTTATCACATATTTATAGAAAAATTTATAATAATTTATTTATTTTATCTAATTTAGATAGTTACAAGTGCTACCTTTTTTCTTAATAATTTCCTTAAGTCTTGCCAATTTCCTATATATAATCGGACATGCTTTTAAAAGTACTTGTCTCTTTATCTTTGTCTTTCTCCTCTATGAATAGTCTCCTCAATTAAAGAACATACTAAATTCTGACCTTCATCCTGTAATCAATTCTCCACTAGTACTTGTCACCACTCTCACAAAGTCAAGTTTATTTATCATGGTAGAGTCTCTGTAGCGTTGTAAGAAGTCATCAAAGGAAAAATAAAAAGAAAATAAACAATATACATTGATACGTGTGGTGAAGGGGTGACACTTATAGCGTATCACCCCTAAGACATTATTTGGCTTTTTTTTTTTTAATAAATTTTGTATAGAATTTGATTGCATGCCATTTATTTTATGTATTGTCTGTATTAATTTTTTATTTTCTATAATCCATATAAAGAATTTAAAGTAATTAAATACCACTTTAAGCTGTACTATTATAATCATATGTTATGTTTAATTGTTTTGAATTTTGTATACAATTACTGAAAATGAAAAAAAAAAAAGATATAGATTTTGATATTATTAAATATAAAAAACAAATTACATTCGATCAAATTATATACAAATTAGTTACTTTATGATTACTTGAAACAGAAAAAACATAAATAAAATTTGATATGATCAAATATAGAAAATAAATATTTGATCAAATTTTTATAATAACCCTCAAATTAGTTACTTAATAGTAATTTTAATGAAAAATAAGACCATTATAACATACAAACATGGACTGAACTAAGAAGACCATTGACATACCAAGACGTGAATAACATATGAGAACATGGACTGATAAGAAGACCATTGACATATGAAAAAATAAGAAGACTTGCAAAGGCCTCCGACCCTCAATGGATGAGTAGCACTTAAAAACAATTTTTCACGATTTTCTTTTTTCCCCCTTTAAAAGAGTTATATTGGCGATAGAGAGTTGATTCAACAAGATAATTGGACAAATGGTGTTTTTTTAAAAAAAAATTATAAAATGGCTTTTCTCTAAATGATTATTAGGACATACATTTATTGACAAAACCTATTGATTCATGTTTCAAATATAAAAAGATGAATTCTAGTTCTAAATAAGAGCTGATGTCATTAAGTTTTTAGCACATTTTGAATCGTGTTAGCTTTATAGAAAAATAACTAGTGTCCTTTCCTTGCTTGGCATCTAAGTATACGCACACGTGTGCGTGTGTGTGTGTATATATATATATATATATATATTACAATTAAAGATGAAAAAGAATTCTTTAACGTCAAATAAACTAACAATTATACAGTTTTTCTTCATTAATTTAGATTTTAGTCTAGATTTAGTTTATTGCTTTCTTTTATACTTTTAATCTCATTTGCTCCATTCTTTAAATTAATTTATGGTTTATTAAATTTGTATTGTTGATCAATCTATTTACTTTTATGCAATCCTTTTTATTCTTTATCCATGATTATTTTATGTTC
>CATIWR010078284.1:0-11987 GCA_949677035.1 Omphalea diandra | reverse complement strand
TTTGGCACATAAAGTTTTGCATAGAGACACATGGAACACAGGTTGTTGGCTGAATTCCAACTCTCTCTCTTTGCGTCATGTACATACATTTAATAAAAACTAGTCATGGTCACTGGTCCTAACATTAGTTAACACATGTGTACATTAAATACATATGGGATTATATATGTATGATTAATAAACCTTAATTTGTATGCATTTCTGAACATGAATTGCCATGTTTTGCAACTGAAGACGATAGTTACAGTTGGTGGTATCAGAGGATTCAAGCACATGTGGGGCAGACGTGCAAATCTCGATGTGTATGATATCGCGGGGCCAATGGGAAAATCCCGGATGTTGAGTGCTCTGAGAGGTACCAGCTGTAGCCACATTGTGACATTACAATTTGTGGTATCAAAGCTGATTTACAAATGAGAATAATAGATGTCACAGTTGTTGGTTTGACAAATGAATTTAGATGTTATAGTTTTGGTATCAGAGAGGGCTCAAGCATACGCGGGGCAAACGTGCAAATGCCGGTGTGTATGACATCGCAGGGCCGACGGGCAAATCTCGGATGTTGAGTGCTCTGATAGGTACCGATTGTAGCATTACAGATTGTGGACATGAATAGTATGAGTTTTGTATATGAACACAGTTATTACAATTTATTGGTATCAGAGCAAATATAAATACAGTTATTACATCAATACTCTTTGTTATTGAGTTGTAAGAATTTGGTGTCAGCTTTAAACACTATTTGGGATTAGGCTTGAAAGTAAGCCAATAGAAAAATCTTGTTTAGGTTGAGTGTTGGCCTTAACAAATAATAATAAGATTATGTGTGAGCCTTTGTAAAACATATGTTGTAAAGTTAGGTGTGATATTTCAAAAACACCATTTGATATTAGAGGAACACCTGATTAAAGAATTAAGGAGTGGATGTAGGGTTGGTTAATAACAGAACCATTATAAATTGTTGTGGATTCTATTCTTCTTCTACTTCTTCTATTTTTTTACATAAGAAACCTTCCCTCCAAAATTTAAATTTTTCACCAATTCAAACCCCCCTTTCCTGGTGCACAAGTTATAATAAATAGTATCAGAGCTTCATCTCAAACAAAGCTTTAATTGAGTGAGAAAAGATCATGATACAAAAAGGAATCGATGCTCACCTCAAGCCTTATTTTGATGGAAACAAATATACTAATTTAAAGTATAAAATAGAGATCTACCTTGATAGTGATGTGGTAAATCTATGGGACATTGTAGCAAAGGAATGGATCCTCCAACCAAAGTGGTAAATGGTGGTGAAGAGCTAATTCCAAGGGAAGAATAGGTGGAAGCACATAGAAAGTTAAATGGGAAGAACAAGAGGGCAATGACCATCCTCCTTAACTCTTTATCAAGAAAGTAGATTGGTAGAGTGTAATATTGCCTAACCACCCATGGGATATGGAAGGCATTAGAGAACTATCATGAAGGCAGTACACTTATAAAATCAAGTAGGTTGAAGATGTATGTAATAGACTGAGAGCTCTTCATGATGAAAGAAAATGAAAGCATCATTGACATGATAAATACACTCCTATCTATTGTCACAAACATGAAGAAGTTTGGAAGAATTCTCACTAACCATGAGGTAAACACTAAAATTCTCAATCTTTTCCTCTTGAGAAATTTGGTGCTAGAGATTATAATATGTAAGAATCTAATTTGGATATTGGAAAGGTGCAATTAAATGTCCTTATTGGAAAACTACTTACTCATAAGCTAGCCTTCAAGAAGGATGAGGAGTTGAAGAAAATGAGAGTGCAAGAAGATAGAAATGAAAAAGTAGAATAGAAGACTCTTGCTTTCAAATCCTTAAGCAAAGATAAAGAGGTTGAAATTGCCTCTAGTGATAATGATGAGAGTAAGAAGGAGGAAAAGGAGCTAGCCATGCTCTCAAGGAGGACCAAAGAGCTTATAAAGAGAAGAAAAGATAGCAGGAACTTTAAAAGAGCATCTTCTAATTTTAATGATAAGAAGAATGAAGTGACTTCCTATGAATGTGAAGAACAAGGTCACATTAAATCCAAATGTCTCAAGCTTAAGAAAAAGAAAAAGTGGGACAAAGAGAAGAAGAAGGGCTTTAAGGCTACATGTGATGATAGCTCAAGTGAGGAAAAAGAAGATGAAAAAGTTCTAACCTATGCTTCATGGCTCAAGAGGACTCCTTCAATGAGGTAAGTACTTCTTCACATTCTTCTCATGATTACAAGGATTTAAATGATGTGGATGATGAGCTTCTTGAAGCTTTAACCTTGAGATGTAATAAATACAAATTGGAAATGAAAATTTACAAGAAAAAGTGTTCAAAACTTGAGGATGAATTTAAAGCTTAAATGATCTTGTAAGTTACTTGAGGACTTCTAATGAAGAACTCAAGAAATCTTCAGAAAATCTTTTAAAAACTTCATCGTCTCTTGATTCTTGAAGAAAAGAAAATGACACTTTAAAGGGTAAAGTAATTGAGTTTAAAAATTCCATCTCAAGATTTCACAAAAGGAAAGAAGCTTTGGATACTCTCATTATATCTCAAAAATAACCCTTAGTGAGATATGGTTTAGGCTTTAATGAAGCTTCCTCATCTACATCTTTTCCTTCTACTTTTATTATAGCTTTTATACCTCAAACTTTTAACACAAGGTTGTTGAAAAGAAGAGTGCACCTAGCACTATGCCTCTTAAGCGTAAAGGCAAAGGAAAGAATCCCCAAGGGGCTAGAGTTAAGCCTCAAAAAGCCAATCATGCATACATGTACTTAAAGAGGCATGCCCAAACACACACACAATAATTTCTCTTATACTCTTTACTCATGCACTTGCATGCATTCACACAACAAAATGTGAGGAGGCCCTCTACTCTTACCAAGGTTATGTATAAGGGGAAGTGTTATAAGTCTAAACTCCAATGTCACTATTGAATGAAATATGGCCACATAAATGTGTTTTACTACATTAGGAAGGCACACCTCAAATTAGAGGAGTCTTCAAAGACTAACCCTTAAGGGCCCAGTATGATTGGTTACCTATAAAGATGAACAAATTTTTTATTATATGAATGCTTAAAAACTACTAAAGAAGATAATGATTGTTATGTGGATGATGGGTGCTTAAAGCACATGACTAAAAATAAGAATATATTTATAGCCATTAAAGAGAAGGATGGCGATAATATCACATTTGGAAACAATTCCAAGGGTAAGGTAATTAGCATTGGAATTATTGATAAGGAAGGTTGCTCTCTTATTGATAATGTTCTTTTAGTTGAAGGATTGAAACACAATTTATTGAGTGTAAGTCAATTATGTGACAAAGGTAATAAAGTCACCTTTGACCCTAAAGAATGTCAAGTTACCACTTTGGTGGATGAAAAGGTAGTCTTTAAGGGTGAAAGGAGAGGCAATAAACACTTAATTAACTTATATAATTTGGCTAACCAATCCTTTAAGTGTCTTGTTTCCATTAGCAATGAATATTTGCTTTGGCATAAAAGACTTAGACATGCTAGCATAAAGCTTCTTCAAAGTTTGGCAAAAGGAGAGCTAGTAGAGGGTCTTCTTAAGCTCAAGTTCACAAAGGACAAGACATGTGGACTTTGTCAAATGGTGAAGCAACACCAATCATCTTATAAGGTGAAAAATGTTGTAAGTACCTCTGGGCCTCTTCAACTCATCCACATGGACTTAGTTGGACCTACTAGGAATGTTACTCTTAGTAGAAAGCATTATGCATTTGTCCTAATTGATGACTGCTCTAGGTTTTCTTGAGTATCCTTCCTTGCTCATAAGAGTGATACTTTTGATGCTTTCAAAAATTTTGCTAAAAGAGTTTAAAATGAAAAAGTTTACTTCATTTCTTCTATTAGGAGTGACCATAGAAAGGAATTTCAAAATGAATCTTTTGAAAATTATTAGTTGGAGAGTGGGATTTCTCGTAACTTTTTTACTCGTAGAACACTACAACAAAATGGTATTGCAGAGAGGAAAAATAGAACATTGGTAGAGGTGGAATGAACTATCCTTAATGAGTATTCTTTGCCAAATTACTTTTGGGCCGAAGCCATTAGTACTTCATGTTATATTGCTAATTGTGTTTCAAAAGATTCATTCTAAATAAAACTTCTTATGGGCTATGGAATGGTAGAAAACCTAACCTTTCATATCTTAGAGTGTTTGGTTGCAAATGCTACATCCTTAATACTGAGGACAACCTTAGAAAATTTGCCTAAAAAATTGATGAAGATATTTTTCTTGGCTATTCCACCACTAGCAAAGCATATATAGTCTTTAACAAAATGTCTATAGTGGTTGATGAGTCTATTAATGTTATATTTGATGAGTCTAACAAACTTGATTTTAGGAAAGGTTCTCTTGTGGATGATCTTATAGGTGACTTTAAGAAAATGGAGCTTGATTCAACTCCTAAAGAAATTGTGATTGATCTTGATGATAATGAGCCACCATAAAAGTTAAAGGACCTTGACAAGAGGAAAACCAAGCTCAACGACTCCCTAAGGATTGGAGAACTATAAGAATCATCCAAAAGATCTTATCGTTGGTGAGACATCTAAAAAAGTAAGTACTAGAGCTCAATTACATGCTTAGATAATAATCTTGCTTTTATTTTGAGCCAAAATCAATTGATAAGGCTTTTGATAATGATAGTTGGGTGATTGCTATGTAAGAGGAACTCAACCAATTTGAGAGAAACAAAGTTTAGGAACTTATTCCTAGGTGTAAGAAACACTAGATTGTAGATTGCAAATGGATGTTTAGGAATAAGTTAGATGAGCAAGGTTTTGTTAAAAGAAATAAAGCTAGATTGGTTGCTAAGAGGAAGACAATGATTGATGAAATCTTTACCTCCTTAGCAAGATTAGAGGCCATTAGGATTCTTTTAGCATTTACATGCCATATGAACTTTAAGCTTTTTCAAATGGCTGTAAAGATTGCATTTTTAAATGTTCTCATTAAGGAGGAGGTTTATGTTGAAAAACCTCTGGGTTTTAAGTCTTATGATTTCCTAAATCATGTTTTCAAATTAACTAAAGCTTTATATGGTTTGAAATAAGATCCAAGAGTTTGGTATGAAAGGCTTAGTTCATTTCTTTTATAAAATGATTTTGAAAAAGGTAAGGTTAATTCTACTTTATTTGTGAAAAAGCATAACAAGGCTACATTCTTTATGCAAAATGTTATTGATATTATATTTGGTGCTAGTAATGAATTTCTTTGTGAAGAATTTGCTAAGAGTATGACTAGGGAATTTGAGATGAGCATGATAGGTGAGCTCAAGTTCTTTTTTGGTCTTCAAATTAAGCAAACCAAAGAGGACATCTTTATCAACCAAGCCAAGTACATAAAGAACATACTTAAAAAGTTTTGCATGGATGGGTGCCAGGTAGCTAAAACCCTAATGAGTGCAACTATCAAATTAGACAAAGATAAATTAACTAAGCCCATTGATGAAAAAAAGTATAGAGGTATGATTGGCTCTCTCCTCTATCTTACTACTTTTAGACCCAATATCATATTTAGTGTTTGCTTATATGCTAGATTCCAAACTTGCTCTAAGGAATCACATTTATATGTCATTAAAAGAATTCTTAACTATTTGCATGGCACATTGAATTTAGGACTTTGGTATCTTAGGAATTCATCATTTAGTCTTCTTTGATATTTAGATTCAAATTATGCTAATAGTTTAATGGATAAAAAGAGCACTTTCAAAACTTGCCAATTAATAAGTGAATTTTTAGTTTCTTGGTTTAGCAAGAAGCAAGTTTTAATTGTCTTATTCACTGCCAAAGCAAAATATGTGGCAGTGGGTTATTATTGCAATCAAGTTCTTTGAATGAAGCAATAACTCAAAGATTATAGAAAAGATATTGATCATATTCTTATAAAATATGACAACATAAATGCAATAAATCTTTCTAAGAAACCCATCCAACATTCAAGAAGCAAACATATTGATATTATATAACATTTTCTTAGAGATAATGTTCAATAACATGATAACTTGTTATGTTAGATGTTGTAGATGTGTTATTCATAGTGTAATTGTGTTTTTTTACGCCAAATTGCTTGAATTAATCATTATAATATTAACTTGACAACAATAGGGTTAGGCCAAATGTGTTCAAACTCGTTTTGAAGTTTTTTCAAAAGGGTTCTTAAAGTTACAATCAAAACCTAAAGTTTTGGTCGCAATGTATAAGGAAAATTTTGAAAATTCCTATGTCGCAACCACAACAGGGTAGTCACCATCATGACATCTTTTAAATTTCAAAATTTCTGACTATTAGTTCATTCTTTCTTGAGGGTTTTCTAGCTGTTACTTATATTTTTTAGATGTAGCGGTTGCGACATGTGTGTAACAATCATGACCACCTGTAACCGCTAGGTAATAACTTCCATAACGCTCAAATGGTGTAATCTCTTTATTTATTGCTTTTCAAACCATTTTTTGATTCCTTCACACCCTTCTACTGCCCATTTAAACCCCTTTTGAACCACTCTTACCACTTTACACCCATTCTATCTCTTGTAACTCCCAAATTCTTACCCTTTTCTTCATCTTCTATCTTCTCCCTTCTTCATCCTATTTTATCATCTTTAATGGGTCCTAAATGGTTCACAAGATCAAAGAAAGGAAAGGGCATAACCCAAATCTCCTCCCCTTCTTCAAGATCCCCACTTCTTCTACATAAGATGAAAGGTGTCACTAAGAAAGAAAAAGATTGCTATGAGGCAAATAAGAAAAAGGTGATTCAATCTAACAAAATTCCTTCTCATTTCATGCTCACTACTTTTCATCTTAATGAAGAAATTCAAAAATTTCTAGGTGACTTGGGATGGATTGATATGATCTATCGAAATGAACCTGGATATGAAGTGGTTGTAAGAGAATTCATGTACATAATATGGATTCACAAGGATGTTACCTTTGAACTAGTTGTGTATGGTTTGGTGTCTAAATGTTTGGCAAAGAGTACTCCATTTCTTACCCTCAATTTTCTTCTCTCTTTAAACTTTTTCTAAATGACCAAGAACCTTTCAATCTTTCTTCTATTGACTTTGTTTACTCTGATTTTTGGAGAGAAATTTCCATTAAGAAGAGGCATGATCCTAACAAATCATTAGCAAAAACATCAAAACCTTATCTCATTGGATTATTTATAGGACCTAACCTTTCTTTATTGCCTAATTAATGAAGTCCTTATCCAAATCGGTAGGTTTTTCATTGACTAATTGGCATAGATGAGCAAGCCAAATAAGTCCTAATTTCTCCTTCCATCTCATGTGACTATTCTTTATAGGGAAGTAGGGGCTTTAACTCCTCAAATTGAAGAATCTCTTCTTACACTCACCCTTTCCTATGATCCAACCAAAAACTTCCTTGACTTCACCTACTTTTTCAATGCTAAAGCAATTAAATCCAAAACCTATGAATATCTATTTGGGGCACAAGGGGTAAAGATTCAAGAAGTCTTACATGCCTCTAAGAGAAAGAGACTTACCATTGAAGAAGGTAAGAAAGTTAAACCTCATGAAGAAACTATTCAAGACATCAAGGGAAAAGGCAAAACTTAGGCCTCATCCTCTAAATCTTTCTCTTAAATCTCACTTTCTTCTATTAACCAAAAGCTTGACAAGTTGATGAGAATGCTAAAAAAGAGATTCTTTCTTCTCTCTCACTTTTATAGTGACTCGGTTGATCTTCAAGAGACAATTGGTGCTATCCCATGCCATCTTCCAGATTTTCATGAATGGGAAGACACTCAAGAGGAAAAGGATGGCAAAGAAGAAGAAAAAGATGAAGTCTAAGAAGGAGGTGATGAAGAAGAAGGAGGAGATACTGAAGAGCTTGAAGTGGATGATAGTGACTCCTCTCCTACATCTATTTCTCTTCATTTTTTCATGTTTTCATCTTTTATTTTTGTCTAATCTTTGTTTATTTTTTTTATTTTGGCCTAAGTGTGTGATCAAATATATTTATATGTTTGACTTGTGTTATGTACCTATGTTTTTTTTTGAATGAAAGTTTGAAGTATGTTCTTTCTATAGTTGATTAATGAAAGTTTGGTTTGACGAATGATGTTCCTTTTTTAGTAAAAATTCTAATTATGTTACCTTAATTCTCAATTGATTACCATCATATCATTACAATTATCATTATCATTATCATTGTCATTGTCATTGTCATTGTCCTTAACTTTCCTCTCTTTTTAATCTTGATAAAGGGGGAGAGATTACATGTAATTAGTTGAAGGGGAGTATAAATTGAGGGGAAGCATTTCAACCATTTCAACTTTATGAAAGCATTTTATTTTACTTTTTCCTTGCCTTAGAATCTTCAGCTACAATCTTCAATTACTTGGATGAATTAAGGGGTTTTTATCTCTTCAACAAAATTTTAAACCCTTCAGACACTCAAGAATACACTTATGAATCCTTTATACTTTGCATTTTCAATCTAGGTTGTCAAAATAAAAAAGGGGGAGATTATTGGACTAAGTTGGTTAAACTTATGTCAAACTCTCTTTTGATTTTAACAACATAGATTGAAAAGTACTAAACATCTTGTTGGACTAAGGTAGTTTACCCTAAGTCTTAGATCTCTTTTGATCTTGACAAAGGAGATTGATCGTGTCTAACGTTTCAAATAAGTATTGTTTTGCAACCTTTAGCTTTTATCTAAAATTGGAAGTTGGATGTAGCTCAAAAATCTTCAAGTATGAAAAGTGACTTCTAAATTGCAATTGCTACTTTATATTCGTGATCGCGATCTGTGAAGAAGCTTGCTAGAAAGTAGACAGGCAAAATTGCGAAGCTATTCTCGACCGCGATTCATCCAAATGAAGGAGTCCAAAATTCGCAGACGATTTCGCGGTATGTGTCACGCCCTAATTACGACCGTAAATTTCAAAATGACTCAAGAGGGAAGCAAGTCCATAACCATGACATGACAAGTGTCCCAGCAGACCATTGGAAGTCAAATTTCATGGAGGCATCTTATTGGTAGCAACCGTGAATCGTAAAGAAGAAGATGACCATTTTTGGCAGATGAATTCTCATTCTCTGTCGCGTCCTGTATAAGAAACCTCTCGACCGCAGCTTCTGAAAGTAAGTGAAAGGCAACGACTATATTTCCTAGTGAACTAATCAGAAGCTGCCATGTGGACTAGCGGTTAGACACAAATCAGATTTTCCTTTAGGAATTTGGATTTCGCGACCACTAATGAGTAGTAGTGACCGCGAATTGAAACTATCAAACATTTAATGTAGAATCTGTCAAGCATGTCTCAAAGATTTGATGAGCTTTGATCTGCAACATCTCTTTAGTGAAGTTTAGGTATAAATACTCCATCAAATAACCATGAATAAGGTTGCTATGAAATTTATTACAAGTAATTAAAGCTCTCAATCTTTGCTACTCATTTTTCTTCAATTTTTCTTTATGAAATTATAAGTGTTAGGTGTGAGCATAAAACATGATGTTGTAAGGTTGTAGTGTGAGCTTGCAAAAACACTTCAAGATAGGTTTAAGTGTGAGCCTAGTGAAACACTTGAGTGAGATTGTGTGTTAGCCTAAAAAAACACATTGTTGTAAGGTTGTGTGTGAGCCATCAAAACACAAGTTGTAAAAGTTGGTTGTGAGCTTGAAAACACCTTGAGATAGTGAAAAACCCAATTAGTAAATTGGGGAGTGGACGTAGGGTCAATTATACCTGAACCACTGTAGATCGTTGTTTCCATTCTACTTATTCTTCTTCCCTTCTTTTTTGTTTTTGAAATTTTTATACACCAATTCAACCCCTCTTCTTGGTGCCAAGGGACAATACATCTTTTTTAAGTTTTGTGATGATAAATGTGAAGTTAGAATATCATTGAATGTTGAATGGAGAAGAAATCCAAAGTTGGTTCATAAGTCACGATAGCTACATATAAATCTCGATCGTGATGATAGCGAAACTTGGAACGTTTTCAGACAGTTGGTTTTACGATGGCAATCATAGTAGGTGTTTCTATTATAGCACTCAAATCTTCCTTGATAAACTCTTACTGACTAACTAAACTCTATTGCTTGTATAATGAGTCATTTGCATATATGAATGTTGCGGCTACTACACATGTGTAGAGACCATGACACATTTTTCAAAACCAGTAGTCTAGTTCATGTTCCAAGAGTCTCAACAACTACCCATGTTGTGACCACTACAGAAGTATCACGACCGAGATCATTGAACCTTAAAATAAGGTTCCAACGAATAGTTTGATGAAGATTGAATCTCATATTGTCACGTGTACTAGCCATTGACACAAATAAAGATCTCAACCGCAACATGGCAAATTTAAAAGTGAAACATGAGTCACAACTGCGACCTATGTCTGACAAGTGTTAAATGCTAGATTTTGCCAACAACCATTAGAGATTTGAGATAGTTTTATCGTTAACATCTCTTTGATAGGAGTAACCTATAAATACTTCACCAAATGGACATAAATGAAAGAGAATAACATTTACTGAGGCAAAAGTCTTAGATTTATTTCTCAACTTTCCTCTGTTCATTATTCTTTGTTATTGAGTTGTAAGAAGTTTGGTGTGAGCTTTAAACATCCTTTGAGATTAGGTTTGATAGTGAGCCAATAGAAAAATCTTGTTTAGGTTGAGTGTTAGCCTTGGGAAACACTAGTGAGGTTATGTGTGAGCCTTTGTAAAACACATATTGCAAAGTTAGGTGTGATCTTTCAAAACACCATTTGATATTAAAGGATCACTCAATTGAAAGAATTGAGGAGTGGATGTAGGGTTGGTTAATACCTAAACAAGTATAAATTATTGTGTATTCTATTCTTCTTAAAGTTAGGTGTGATCTTTCAAAACACCATTTGATATTAAAGGATCACTCAATTGAAAGAATTGAGGAGTGGATGTAGGGTTGGTTAATACCTAAACAAGTATAAATTATTGTGTATTCTATTCTTCTTATAATTTTTCTATATCTTGCATAAGAGACCATCCCTCTAACCCCCCCCCCCCCCCCCCCTTTTTTCCAAAAACTATAAAAAATTTATATGTCATATAAGACATATCTAGAAGACTTCATATAAAATTTAAGGTCAAAATAATATGTATTATTTTAAAATAATTATTTTCTAAGACTATATTCCACATATATATTATTAACCAGTCTATGAAAATATCTCTACAAGTATATATTTCACAGTTGGATCAATCTCAAATTCTCAATTATAAAACTAGACACTCAAATTACCAACATATAAAAAGATCAACAGTGAATTTTAACTGTAACTCTAGATATAAAATTTCTAAATTCAACTAAAAATATATAATCCTAAAAAAAAAAAAATCCTATCATCAAATACATTTATATAAACCATTCAATTATTTTTGATTGCTCTTATAAATGATCAAATCTCCATCATATTTTGGAATTATAGATTTAAAATTAATATTTATACCTCAATTAAACTCCAATGAAAAACTTCAAATTTAATTTTGAATAAAACCCTAATTGAAATCCTCAAATCACTCATAATCAAATTAATTTATTAAATTAATTTTAATTATCAAAATTAAACTAAAATAATATAAAATAATGCATAACAAATCTAAATATGAATTAAATTGACTTACCTCCAAATAAAATCATAATGAATTGATGAAGAACTCAAAAAGAAATCACTAATATAAAAGCTACATAATTTTTTCTCCCATTTTCCCCTTTCTATCTCCTTCTCTCTTTCTCTCTTTTTCTTTTTGGTCTAGGTGTGACTCCACCATTCCTTTTTCCCGAGCAACTACAACTATATATATATATATATATATATATATATATATATATATATATATATATATATATATATATAAAAAAAATAAAATAAAATAAATCTTTAAATATTATATTTTTTTTTAAATTAAATTTTAAAAA
>CATIWR010078283.1:0-19547 GCA_949677035.1 Omphalea diandra | reverse complement strand
TATATATATATATATATATATATATATATATATATATATATATTTTGTTGGGTGACTAAACTTGGCAAAATACCAAACTGCTTATGTACCTTCTTAAGAAGGATCAAGTCTTTTGCGCAGTTCATTTTTTTTTATTTTTTTGTTTTTTTTTTTAGTTGTTCATAATTTTAATTCATGCGGCCTCGGAGTGGCGTCGAAAGTCTAAGCATAATAGCTTTTTAAGAACTTATCATTGATAAGTCCAACTCGCACTCCATCTTGTTCTACAATCATATATGCACCATTTGAATAGACTTCTTGAACAACATAAGGGTCATCCCAATTAGAAGCATCTTGACATAATTATGGGTATTCTAATTGCAAAAACCAGATCACCCACTTGAAATGATTGGGGTTACACCTTTTTATTAAAGGATTTACATAATCGAGCTTGATAATACTGTAATCTTTGTTGTGCTACAAGTTGTTTCTCATCAAGAGCTTCCAGCTCCTCAAGACATAAATGTACGTTATCTTCATTGTAAGACCTTTTTGAATAGTAATCCTTAAAGATGGAATTTGTCACTCCAATAGAAGAATAGCTTTTACGCCATACACTAGTGAATATGAAGTGGCTTGTGTTGGTGTATGATATGTAGTACGACTTGCCTATAGTGCTTCACCCATTCTTTCATGCTAATCCCTTTTTAATCGACTGACAATCTTTTTGAGGATGTTGCATAATGTTTTATTGAAAGCTTATGCAAGTCCATTAGTTGGGGTATTATACATAGATGAGAAGTGTTGCTTGAAATCAAAATGTTTACATAGCTTATCCATCTCCTTGTTATGGAACTTTTTTTCATTATCAATTATGATATAGTGAGGCACACCATAATGATCCTTAAAATTTGTTCAGATGAAATGTGTCATAGTTTCCTTCTTGACTTCTTTATATAGAGCAACTTCAGCCTATTTGGAAAAGTAATCAATTGCAGTCAAAATGTAGCAGTGCCCACTAAAACTTTTTGGTAAAGGCTCAGCAACATCAAGTCCTCAAGCATCAAATGGCCATGATGCAATTATCGAGTGGAGTGGCTCAAGAGGTTGACGAATCAAGTTTGCATGAAATTGACGTTCTTGTCATCTTTTAGCATAGTTAATGCAATCTTTTACCATTGTAGGCTAATAGTATCCCATTCTCTTGATTTGAAAATGAAGTTTCAACCTTGATTGGCACGATATATCCCTGAATGTGTTTCTTGTATAATTAGATGCTTCTCCTTCTCCAAGGCATCGTAACAAGACCCATCGAAAGAACAACGATAAAGCACATCTTGTTAGAATATGAATCGAATAGCTCAATGCTTATTCTTGTTTTATATTATGGGTTATCAGGTAATCTCCCATGTTCTAAGTGGTTGATGATTGATTATCTCTAATCTTCCTCTTCAATTTCATGAACAGAGATAACACAAACCTCTTCTTCATCTTTTATTTCAACCATCACAAACCATCATTGGGATAATGGCACTTTAATTTTTGAATAAGGTAGTGCCAATGTTGAGGCCAAGTTTACTGATACATATTTATTGATTCTCCTTTCGAGGTACATGTTCAATTGTAACCTTATCTAATGATGTAATGAGATTTATTACATATCTAAAATATGGCAAAAGCTCGACCTTCTTTACTTTATATAATGAGAAAAGTTGATTGATAATTAATTTTGAATCACCAAATATCTTGAGAAATGAAATATCCATATCTACTACCATTTCAAGGCCAATGATCAAAGCTTGGTACTTTATTTGAACATAGCTTAGTGAGGTTGAATGCAAATGGCATTACTTCTCATTTAGGAGTGGTGAATATAATTCCATCACTTGCACCATCACATTTAGTGACACCATTAAAGAACATTGTCCATGGACGTGGAGTTTTAATGAATAAAACTTCTTCATTGGGAAGATCTTCAGAGAATTCCAATTATCGGGAATTAGATGATCTGCCGAAAAGTCAGTTAGAGCTTGCTTTTTCATAGCTTTTTGTGGCACATAATTTATTTCAAATTCTTGAAGAGTTCCCACATGGCTAACTTGCGTAATAGGACTAGTCTTGACATAATGTTCTTGATTGGATCAAATCATAAAATCAAGAGAATTGAGTGGGCCTGTAAGTAATACATCAATTTTTTAATGGCAAACGTCAGGGCCAAACACACTTTTTCAATGAGAGTTTAGTTCAACTTTGCTCCATTCATCATTCTATTAAGATGCTAGAATGCATGTTCTTTCTTTTCATCATTTTATTGAGCAAGTAAAAGTCCTAAAGAACATTTTTGGGTGGCAATATATAAAATGAGAGTTCATCTTTGAATTAATGCCTTTATGATAGGTGGACTTATCAAATACTCTTTAATGCACTTGAAAGCATTATTGCATGCCTTATCCCATTCAAAAGGGACATCTTTCTTTATCAAACGGCTAAATGGTTGACACCTCCTTGCTAGATTAGAAATGAACCTTCTAATATAAGCCAACCTCCCTTACAAACTTTTAAGCTCATGGATGTTTCTTGGCTCGAACATTTTAAGGATGGTGTCAATTTTAGATTGATCAACTTCAATTCATTTATATCGCATAACAAAGCCTAAGAATTTCCCAGAAGAAACTCTAAAAGCAAACTTCAAAGGGTTCATTTTGAGCTTAAACCTTCTTAAATGTTCAAAGATTTATCGTAGATCTTAAAGATAGCTAACTCTTCTTTAGACTTCATGACTAAGTTATCAACATAGCATTCAACATTTTTTAGAAACATGTCATCAAAGAACTTTTGCATGGCCTTTTGATAAGTAGTTCCTACATTTTTCAACCCCAAAGGCATAAATAACATTATATTCCTTTTGGTGTTCTAAATGTTATGGCCTTCACATCTTTTAATGCTATCAAAATTTGATTATAGCTAAAGAATCCATCTAACAATGATAACCTAACATACTCGATGGTAGTATCAACTATAATCTTAATAGTGGGAAGCAGGAAGTCATGCTTTAGACAAACATTATTGAGATCTTAAAAATTAATTCATATCCTTATGTGCCCATTCTTCTTTCTAAGTGGGACTATGTTTGAAATCCAAGTTGGATACTGGACTTCACAAATGGAACCAACTTCAATTAGCTTATTAACCTCAACTTCGATTATTGGAATAAATTCTGGTCGAAAATGCCTTTAAGCTTGTTTGATAAGCCTTGTTTCGTTCCTTATGTTTAGATAATGAACTGCAACTTTTGGATCCAACCCAACATTTCCTTGTATGACCAAACAAAGACATTATGATATTTAGTGAATAGCTCTATGTAAGCCCTTTCCTCTTCAGTAAATAAACTTGCACTAAAATATATAGGTCATGAATCTTTTTTTGTTTCCAAGATTGATTTTCTTTAGTTCATCTACTTTAGTCGTGTTCCCTTCTTCAAAAGTAGGTGGGGCCTTTTTAACATTTTCTTCCATTAATGGCTCATCTTGATCAATGTCTTCTACAATGAAATAATATGCTCCATTCTTCATTATTTTCTTATTGTTCTTTATCATCTGGATTGGTGATCACCACTGTTTGTTATTATGTTGTCAACGATTCCCTAATTTTTATCACCCACTAAGTCTTTCACTTCATTTTAGAAGGAAATATGTTATGTATGTCTTTTAAATTAATCAAATTGGTGAGGCACCTTTTCCTTTTGTTCTTTACCTTTTTGCCTTAAGCCTTACTCGTACAGGAATTGTCCTCATTATAGATGTCTCTCCTTCTTGTGTTCCAATACAATCAAATATTGAAACATGATTTTGAAGTGCTCCCAATCTATCAAAAATTGAGGTTTTAAGGAATTGCATTGATTCTTTTCATCTCTATTTCCAGTAATATATCTAGAGCTCTCCTTATGAACTTTTATGTGTAATGGAGTTGAAGATTTATAGCCTAGATAAGCCTTAGAGGTTTGAGTAATGGTACTTTTTCTCTCCAAACTTTGTGTATCTTGTTAGTAGCTATCTCAACTTCCTCTTTACTATTTTTTGGGTCCCTTGAGAGCTTAAAAGCCTTATTTTTTGTCCATATCTAGCTTTAGCTAACAACCTATAGGCATTTAGATCAAATCCATTTGTCCTCTCAGTTGGCAGATCCCCATATTCACCTATTGGCCCTTGTGAAGGCTTTACAAATCCTTTAATGGGCATTTTGAAACATTGGGAACATCAAGGCTAGTAACTGGGAGTGTCATTTCCTTTAAACTTTAGGTAATATCTTATATTTTAGCTTGAAAGAAGGTTTGACCCTTTTTTCCTTTTAGATACAGGAATATAGCGAAGCGCTGGAGTTTTTTTTTTGGTAATTACCCAAGTCTTTAGAAAAATTTTTCTTCTTCTCTTCTTTTTTAGACAATGGAGGGTGATCCTTCTTAAGTCCTGTATGGTCCTCTCTTTTCTCAAATAATTCATTTTCCTCTTTAATCGGGTTAGACCAAATTGTACTTCTTCCATAATGTATGAGAAGTAAAATTTTACATTAGCAAAATATGATTTTTACCATAAAAAAATGGTTGGAATCTGGTAGCACCTTTTTCACTTGTCCATCTTTAAGGTACTTAAAGCACTGATAAAGTGTAGATGGAATAACACCATGATGATGAATCTAAGAGCAACCTAACAACACATTATAACTTGTCTTAGCATCATAACATGGAATATGCCACTTGACTCATTCTCATCAATAAGCAAATTGAGACAGACTTTGTCAAAGGACCTTTACCAACCTTTATTGAATCCTTGAATCATCAATCGACTTTGAAAAAGTTCATTCATACCTAGGGTAAGCTCTTTCATTATTTTAATTGGTAGGATGTTAATAACTGACTCCTTATCTATCAAGATTCGATTAACCTTTTTCTCTTGAATGCACCCTATGACAAAAAGTGGTTGATTATGAAATTTAGAACCGAGCAAGAAATCATCATCGGTAAAATTAATCTTTTCAGCATATAGATAAGAAGCTTTAGGGTTACTAGTTATTGCCTCCCCATCCTCCAATTCATCATTTGGTTCATCTTCTCTTTTAATTTGATGGCAAGGGACAACAAGATAAAATTCTTTTATAAACTTTTTAGGCATGAAATCAGCTAATGTGATTGACACCCTCAACTTCTGATAAAGTAGGTCATCACTCAGAGATGGACCAACAATCCTTCTACGCTTTCTTAATATTTTAGATTTGGGAGGAGCCCTAGATTTTTTAACTTCTTCAATACTGTGGCACATTTAAGATAAGGCTTTTCTTTAGGTGCACACCTCTTTTCACTCTTTTTTCAAGTGACAACAGTCCATCCTTCATTATCAAACTCATCCTCTTGGGCTTTTATGCTTAGGATGATGCCCCCAACTAAACCTTCAACATTCTCTCTAGGAGTAAGGGTTTCAATTTTAATTGGGTTGAAGGATTTGAAACTAATTATGGATGTTACTGAAGGTGGATGAGGACTGGTCATTAAGGCAGAAGCCATATTAAAGCTAGTTTTTCCATCCTCAAAAGTGATTTATCTGTTCCTTTATAATTCCATAATTTTATCCTTAAAGACAAGACATTTCTCTACAGGATGACAGATCAACTGATGATATTTGCAATAGTTCAGATCATCAATATGGTTAGCCTCATCGGGAAGCTTCAACTCAGGAAGTTTAATGAGATTTGCGTGGAGATATTGGTTCTTTTGTCTTTCTTTTAAAGTTGTTTTCTTTCGCTCTTTGCTTTAGGTAGGAGCGGGTTGACATTCTGACTTCCTTTCGAATTTGGTATTTGTTTTTAATGGAATTGAAGTTATAACTATCAATTTAGATTTGGACACCGACTTGGTGGTCTTTTGCACCTCTTATTTTTCTTTACTCTTTTTGGGTTCTTGTACTGGTATATTTTGATTACAAAATTAGCAATATTGAGCTCCATATCATAAGTTTGAGAAGCTAGTTCTTCAAAAGACTAAGGCTTAATTCCTTAAAGAATATAATGAAGTCCCTAGTGCATGTCTTTGATATAATCAATGACTAGCTTATCCTTGTATTGATCGATAACAGTAAGTTTAATCATGCTAATGATACATCTAGCGTTGTAATTGAGCCTGATTTGGGATCGATGTACCAATCAAAGGCACTCCTTTTGCATGATCGAACAAATTACTTGATGAGGAAATCTCCATATGTTCTAGCATTATTGCATGTTTTTACAAAGTGAGCAAATTATTGTTTAGGATTTCTTTTGCCATCAAAGTGTTGAAATTTGGTGGCTGATAATTTTTAGTCTTTTTCAACCTATCAATCCTTTGGGTATGCGGCTTGGCAAAGATGTAAAAAGGCTAAGTCATGCTCTCAACTTGATCTTTAATAGTCTCCTTTATGAGTTCTTTCAAATGAGGAGTGCAGATGGAACCTTTGCAGCCTTTAGAGCAGTAGTAGGTTCAACAACCTCTTGAGGTTCCTGTGAGGTTTCAGCAGCAGGAGTTTTTCCTTTTTGGTTTGAATCGTGTTTAATAATAATGCAATTGGAGCATATTTTTCAGCATTTGTAGCAATAAGATTTTCCACCATCTTTGTCAAATTGGCAGTTTTTTCCTTTATAGTCGACGTGCTTTAGTCATCGCGGTCATTACACCAATTGATGGTGTAAGAGGAGAGGTTGAACTAGATCTGCCACTAGCATAGACAAACATGTCACCAAAGGTTAGCCTTTTCGGTGAGGAAGTGATCAAGGATGAATAATTTTTTGTTACCTCCAATGCTTGTGGAGGGACAAATGATTCTTGCAAAAAAGGGACTAATCATGTGTAGACATTAGCAACAAATTTAGTTTTGAAACCAACACAAGGACTGGTATTAGTGGTCCATTCAACAGTGAAAGTAGTTTGTGCCTCCAACTGAGCAATCTTGTAGGCGGTCTTCACCTTTTTTTGGAGAATCCAAGTTGGATTACATGTTCAGATAGTTGATTTGCGCTTTGAAGAGAAGAGATGAGTGGTAGAGATGGTCCCACCAGGTGTGCCAGAAATTTGTACACACAAATTTTGTGCCTAAAAAATTAAGACAAGAAAAAGCAAGTACAAATTATCAAATTTATATAAAAAAAATGGATTACAGTCTCTAATAATTTCTTTTACAAAAAAAATGAATCATTTGATTCAACTCTTCGAATGAAATTGAGATCCACAAGCTGGACATGCTTGATCTTGAATTAATGATGAAACTCTTTGTTTGATTTTAGAAAAGAATGTCAAGTGTGATTCAAGGGGATTATGGCTTGATCTCGAATTAAAGAGCGTCTGACCTTTGGAAAAGAGTGTCAAGTGTGATTCAAGAGTATTATGGCTTGATCTTAAATCAAAAAAGGATCCTCATCTTGTGAAACTTGAAGGTTTGGAGGTTTTGGAAGACTTGAAAGTTTTCACTTGGAGAGTGAAGTCTGTTATAGATGATCCCTAAGTGTATAGGAACCTCTCTATTTATACAGGTACATGAAGACGTCTGTCACTTTATCTATGAGACTAAAAGATAAAATTAATTTTATGTCCAATTCTTCTATCAAGAAAATCTCTTGATTGATCCATTTGTCTTATGATCATTGGCTTTTACTTATGTATGTTTTATTAGGCATGTATTTTTAATAAAAACACTCATATATACATATAATATATGCGATTATTTTCTAACTTCTAAACACATAAACAAATATACATATAAATTTAAGTATATAATCAATCATTTATTTTTAATTTAAATATATTCATATATAATCTCTTGTCACTTTCTATGCAACTTTCTATAAGTCATGTCTTAGATACTACTCTACACATTTCTTGTCAGTTACGAATCCTATCCTCTGACTTTTGAACTTGCATTTGAATTTCAAAATTTCCACGCCCAGGTCTGTTGACAACGAGTGTAACAAGTTCTTCAATATTTTTCATCTTGGCTGCTCTAGTAGTCAATTGTCCCTGTTAATCAATTGCTAAAAAAAATTTAATGAAATTATAGAAACTTGCGTGACAGGGTCCAATAGAATGGCTGTTACGCATATATGTAAAATATACAGGTTGTGTACATTGTGAAATGGAACAGGCAAAGTTTGATTCTAGAATTCCACATTAAAAATTAACAAAATGTTCAAGCAAACTTATAAAATGAGGTAAAACAATGATCTTTTTTTCAACCCTATATCTTTTCTTTTACAGGTGAACACAGTTTGGTGAACCCCCAAAAAAAAAAAAAAAAAAAAATCATCTATCTATTTTGATTTGAAAAAATTTCAAACTAAAATTCAACTGAAATTATAAAATAATGTTGATTTGATTGTCTAAAATATCAATCGATATGTACACACTGCCGATCTAGTTAATCATTAGTTTTTACATGGACAACTACAAATTGAACCAAAATTCAAAAATACGTTAAAATTAAAATCCAGATTTAAACTGTCCAACCGATTTAACTGAAATTCTCATTGATTTCACTCGATTTCCAGTTGGGTCAATCTCTTCAGTTTTTGTACTCGCTCCTACTTCCTTGTCAACACAAGACCCCTTTGTTGCCCGCAAATACTGCAAATTATAGATATCCCCGTCGGATTCCTCTTATCATCATTACACTAGTCCCCATTTAGCCTGTACTGGGAGTGAGATTATACAGAAGTTAGCTACCATCACGTAATATGATGAGTTATCCACCATAACTTTTCAAGATTTTGCTCGATTAGGAATTCACATAAAAGTTCCTACCCAAGTCTGTTCAGGCTCTCTCAAAACAAAAGAACCGCTTATCGGAATGCTTTCTAGGTCAGCAAATCCCATTACACGTCATATAGGCATGCATAAATGAGGAAACTAATAACAGATGCTTGCAGGACAGATTTGCTGCTCATAATTTACAGTTGCACCACAATTGCTGCAAGCACACTTGCCAAAGACAAGCTCCTAGAGTCCCTTCCGCATTCCCCAAAAACTAAAAAAAGAATTTATATCCGCTGCAACATGCAGCCCTAAACTGCACTATCCAAATAACAAATGTATCGTGCCATTTTAATACTTTTACATGTTAAATTAGAACATTGACATGGCAAACTTCCTAATACAAGTGATGATTACAGAATTGAATGCACAACAATTGCATGGAACTGGAATCTATTATGATGGGTGCCAAAAACTACATGATGCCCCCTTCTTGCAATACCCGCTTTCGTAAAATTTACACACTCGCTGCCCTTTACTAGGAGGCTTGAAAAAACCTCCATTTCCGACACCATATGTTGGCTGCTTGTTCCATGAAGATCTATCCCTACCAAAACCTGAATCTCGACCTTGATAATAATTATGGTGATCTCTTGGACCAGAAGATCTGCTGTCCCCGCCATGCCTTGGTTGGCCTCCCCAACTACCTAGAATCCCTGCAGATATGGCTGAATTTGAACTAGCCTGGTGCTGAACTGACCCTTGACCAGTTCCCCAAACCATGTTCATATTTCCTTGAGGTACTCCTCTGTTCAAGCTAACATTTCCCTTGACAGTTCCCCAGCCAATGTCAGCAGTTGATGATGCAGGATGTTGGATGTCGGAACCAGATTCCCTTTGGCTAACAGCTGTAGAAACGTGTATATCTTGGTTTACAGTTGACAATGCCAGAGGTTCTACTTCTGAACGAGTTTCCCATTGGTTAACTGTAACATCGCTAGGCTTTCTATCCCCCTCCACTTCAGCACTTGTTGAAGAATTTCCACTAAAGCTTTTTTGAGGATCAAGAACATCACTCTGCCATAAACCAAGTGGCTCCCCTGTTAAAGTTGACTGAGAAGGCATTGGAGATGCCCCATGGGCCTTGGACCGTGATGGTACATGAGATATTTGATGCACTTTATCAGTCACAGATAATTGTGGAGGAATTTGAGATACTGCAATGGGTTCATCTGTCATAGTTGATTGTGAAGGCATGAGAGATAGCTGAAGTGGTATATCAGCTGCAGGTAACTGGGAAGGCATTTGTATATCACCAGTGGAGCTCAATGCATCACTTTTCCCTGGATCAGGTGCTGGACTAAATGGCTCAACAGGACTGAAGCAATCATTATCCCCGCCACAGCTCATCTTTGAAGTAGGGGAAGGCAAGTCACCAAGAGACTCCATTGCTTCAACTTCAGCCAAAAGATCTGAAACAGATTCATCAACTAAAGAGCAGAACTCATTGGGTTCAGGAACAATCGGTTGCCAACTAGATGCATCAATTGATGGATGGGTTGGGGAAGAATGTGTCAGTTGGCCACTTCCTGAAGTTGGTGTAGCAGCATGATCACTGGCCCCTTCAGTTGGCTTCAATGAAGAAGCAGATACAAGATTCGAGTCCCATTCCTCAACAGATGGTTTCGCAGTAGCATGCGAATAGCCACCCCATTCACCAGCAACTTCAGGAAGCTGTCCTCCACTAACCACTAAACTGGAAGCGGTGCTCCAACAAGGTCCTGAATCCTGGACAGGAACATTTGAAGTAACAGACAATTTGTTTTCAGAAGCCTGACCTTTGAAGTGTTCATGGCATTTCTTTTGTGTTGGACTCAGCAGATCAGAGAAATCAATTTCTTGATGCTGCACAGATTTCTCAGTTGACTTTGCCAAGGACACAAAACCAGAATTTGAATCCCAAACACTTGAGCAACTGTTTATGGGTTGAGGTCTCCAATTGTGTCCAGAGCATTGGCTTGAATGACCCTCACTGTCAGCTTGTTCTCGTTTCTCAGCACTCTCTCTAACAACAGCTTGACCATCAGTAGCCCTGTGCAAATTCCTATCTTCAATGCTTAAATCAAAACTCCTCTTTTTGTTCCCGTGACCTTCTCTTAGTTGAGGAAATGGAGTTTCAAAAGGCTTACCAGAAGATGAAGGTGAGGAAACTGAACCATTAATCTGGGACTGACCAGCCCAAGACTTAACATCTTTAGATAACTCCCAGCCCTGTAAGGAACTCTGAGCCTGTGTCTCATTGATAATTTCAACATCCACAGCCTTAGTCCATGTGGAAGATTGAGAGCCCAGCCCACTACTCTTTACACATTCATTGCTACCATTACCATCAGCACTCGCATTAGTTACGTCATTTTTCAGTGGCTTACTATCGAGATCAACTCTCTTACTTTCTAGCCAAGTTGCATTAGTACCCTGACTGAACCCATGTTCCCATTCTTTACTTGCATTATTAGAGGCAACCTTGGACTCCTGCCGCATTAAATGGCTGTCGCCAGGCTGTAGTGGGTGTTTAGGGACCTGGCCAACCAATGCATCAATCAGAAGAATAGAGTCATCTTGCTTTTCATTTATCCTCCACACTCTGAAATCAGGAGGAAAAAGCCCACTTGTATTCCATTTACGCAGCTGCATCATGGAAAATGGCCCTTGAATTTTTCCAAAAGGATCTTGATAGTGCCACAGTTTTTCCATCTGAAAATCACTAACAGATAGCTCTCTCCCTGAAGAAAGAGGTGGAGGTATAACAGCTGATGCAATCCCAGGAAGTGATTCAGATTGTACTGCTGCTTGATTATTCCAATCACTGGTTGCGGAGCCACTAGTTGCTAAATGGTTCTTTGATGAATTCTGAGTGTTCAATCCAAGTGCTTCCCCCCCTTGACTCCATGCGGATTCACTATCATTCTCATGAATCTGAGCAATACCATCCTTGTCCACATAAAATGTTGTGCACATGTTCCTACTTAGCTCACAAGCAGTAGCTAAATTGTTTAGTGCCCTAATTCCTGCATCATTCAGATCAGCTTCTCTTGATGGAGAATTCAACTGTGCTCCCTTTCTGCCAACACCAATATTTCCTGGTCTCACATGGTCAACTGCATAGACAGTGAAATAGTTAGCACTCCCTGAACTTTCTGAGTAGAGAATTTCAAATATGATATTAATAAAAAGTTCTTTCACATCTGTAAGTAATTGCTAAGGACCTTGTTTCTTTTCATCTGATTCTCCAGCATCTTCTTCAGATTCATGACTAGGATCCATATTTGGGTCTGCATGTACGTTGGGAATCTCAAGCAGCCTGCGCTGACGTTCCTTGTGTGAATTCAGAAGCTCCAATTTTTCCACACATTCTCTTAGCGTGCAACTTGGTCAAGGAAGAGTACGATACCTTAAAAAAAATTCTACCTCCATGCATTTTCACCAGTTAAATGTAATATCCTAGTCCATGCTTGTTTGATGACCAAGATGAGAGGAAAAAGAAAGCAAAAAATGGAATGCAGCTGTAGCAATATATGCAATAACAGCCCAAGTTCTCCCCCTCCCAAGGAACCTCTAGTAATATAGCGAAACATACAAGTCAAATACAGCTAAAGAATGGGATACTAGATAACCAACAACATAGCTCACACACAAAAGTGGGACCAAATTTAGAAAGTTGAGATGCACGAGACAGCAACACAAAAGTATATTGAATGGAAAAAAGGTGCCAAAGTTCAAAAAATGTGCTAGTTACCTTACCACCTCTGGCCATCCAAGTTGTGACCAATGATCCACCTCACTACCTTCACCCTTCACTTCCTATTAGCAATTCACTATATGACACATTCAGTTGAAATTTTTTCCCCCAAGCAAACAGTGATTACATTATACCAAGTCTAGATATGGCTAATAAAAACCAGTGAATCATTCAGCAAATACATAAAAACCAAACCAGATAGAGCAGAATAATCTCCATAGAGCAAAGGATATTCCTTCCTATGTCCCTTTTCACTAGCTCGATCACGGAGATGATTAAGCCGTAATATCTCTGCTTCCAGCGACTGGATCAGAAGAGTCAGGCATGTACAAGAGAACTTTTAGTAATTACAGAAAAGCAATATGGCATCACAGTACTAAGGCCTCAAGTTCAGTATTGGAATTTTGGTCATATTTATACATGAAACAATCTGATCAAGAACTCACTTCACTAATTTTGACAGGTTGAAGAGCCATTGCTTTCTCCTGAATTTTACCCTACAACCAAGCAAAAATTCACTTTCCACAAAGGGAATATTTAAGCTGAAACACAGAAGTGAACATTGTGGAAGTTCTTACAACTTTCAACCGTTTGATGAGCCCACATTTTATACTCTCAGATAAACGTTTGCATTCATCCTGAAAGCAAAATTAGCATCAAAGTTAGAAACACTTAAAGGTTCATTTAACAAGGCACCAAATATTTTCCCAACACTAAAAGTGCATCTGAGATTTAATATTAGTGTGGTTGCTATGTATCACACCACATGATTCCAATCCAAAAGAGGAATGCAAATGATACACCTACGACAATCAAGTCAATTCAACTATTAATAATAAAGGCAAAGATCAGAAAAGAATTCCTTCCCAGGAGTCTCATGGTGCTCCAGGGAATGCAATTACAAAAGTAGAGCTACATTAACCATGATCCTCTGACACTTGCTATTACCACCTTCATAGTACAAAATCTTTAACCCTTATGCAGATAATATCCAGAGAATTCAATGCATTCCATAGAAAGGCTAAAGAGAACTTTTTCTTTCCTTTATTTAGTCAGAGCTCCATCAGCATCAATCAATTTCAACAAGGTAAAACACAAATGAGCAATCACACACGCACGCACGCACACATGCACACCCACCCATGTGTCTGTGCGTGTGTGTTCATATCGATTTTTGAAGAAAAAATTGCACCTTTTTTATATGAATCAAGAGGAATTAACTGTGCACCATAAAGACAACAATCGTTCATTATGTATATTGGAGAACATGTTATCAAACTCACAGCGAGTTTGAAAAGCAATTAGCTAAAACAAACATGAAAAAGAAATCTTGTGCCAACAAGCATCCTTCCATTTCAACCACAAAACTTATGGGAAGAGAATAATTAAGAATATTGAAAAGAGAAAAATATTTACAGGATATATATATATATATATATATATATATATATATATATATATAATGTATGTATCGCTAGAATGTAAGTCCACGTATAGTATAAGAGTGTTTGCAGTTTGTATGCTAGATATCAGCAACATATACAAGGAAGGATAGTTCAAAACTTGATGACAAAAAAGTGGTTGAGGAAGATGCAGGACACCTGCAGTTACTAGTCAACAAAAACATAAACCAGCTGTAGCACTTTACTATGGTAAAACAGAAAGAAATGCATAGGACTAGCTAATTTAACTCAATGTTTTAAGTAATCCTGTATAGCTTTCTTAACCTAAGATCATAGTGTAGGCCATTTTAAGACATATTAAAAATCATCCATGAAATAGTCCATTACAGCCATTAAAGGCTTTCATTGCAAGCCAATTTTAAAAGGAAAAAAAATAGCATGAACCAAAACAGTTACACATTGGCCTTGACCCCTTGAAACAACCACTCTGATCAACATTAAATCAATAATTGGGTATTACACATTGGCCATGACCCCTTGAAACAACCACTCTGACGAAAATTAAATCCCTAATTGGGTATGATCGTTTTTCATTATCTAATCCATTTACATATAAAGCGGACAAATATGTGTATGTGTGTGTGCACACTCATATATGTATGGATTACACAGAAGAAACTCCCACACAGAAAAAGTAAAATAAAAGAGAAGCTAACAAAGCAGAAAGGAAGAGGATTTTCTACCTTCTTAACCTTAGAACTTAAAAAAATATAGAAGAAAAGAATTATAAACATTTGGAATTAAAAAATAGGAGCATCTATTTACAGTATGCCTTTACACACTCCCACGATTTCTTAACCAAAAAAAAAAAAGATATGCCTTCACTCACCTCTGAGAACTCCTGATTTGACACTTCATCAATTGACACAACCTCTTTCTTGTCCAAATTTAATATTTCAAGCATCACATCAGTTGTTCTTGAGCCAACTTTATATGACTCAGCCACCTTGGTGGTACCTGTGCACAAAATCATATAAATTGGTGATACTGTTGAAAGTATGCTTCATAAAACAATATTTAAAAGATAAATCCTGGAGCACTGTTCTTTGCTTCCACAAAAGGTAATTAGGAGCACTGGTCATATGAATAATACCTACAACTTGGACCAGCCTATACATATCTTGCTTTTGATCACCCACAGAAATCCTAATCCGCACAAATGACCCAACAACCTTTTCGTGAAACTTCTCAGAATCATCCATTAGGTTCTCCATCAAGTTACGCTTCAAGTATATCAAGTTAATATTGTGAATATCTATTGCTGCATATTCATCTGGATTAGGATTAATCTGTGATCCCTTATCATCCATCTTTTTACGTGTTTTACACCGTCTGTCAGTACCAACCATCTGTTTACTATCATTGCTTCCAGCAGCATCGACAGCTTTCACTTTGATGGTATCATCAACCGGAGGATTTTCCTCTACGAGATAGTGGTATTCAAGAAGCTTCAGCATTTCAAAATGACCCACACATGGCTTTCCAAACAGAGTTATGAGCCTTGAATCACAAACAATTTGACACTTTTGGCGAGGATCACGAAGGTTGTGTATTCTTATGTATTCCAGTAAAAGATCCTGGACATCAAACTGAGATAGCACAGATGTGTCCCCATTTTTCATGTGTGCAACAAACTCTAAGAGCTCCTTTGTTGCCCATGTTGTCCCTTCAGGCAAAGCTGTGACTTTATCAACACCTGGTTTTTCAATAACTTGAGAGTTCATCTTTTTCAGAAGGTTGGGTTGATCCTTAGTCTTTCTTCTCTTAGAATAATTTGTGTCTGCATTTCCAAAGCGGTTGTCCACACAAGAGCCTTTTTCATCATAACTATGATAAAATCCACCTGAAGATACCTCTTTAGAAGGTACAATGCTTGCTCCTTTCCAGGTATTTTTAGCTTTAGGTAGCTCGTCTCCCTTCCAGGGATTTTTAGATTTAATCAGTTCATCTATTGTTAAAGATAGCTTATCTTTTAAGCAAATCCAGTAAATCTTAAAGAGATACTCCCAGCTAGTTTTGTCGTCAAAATCCACTTGAACCTGCAAAATGCACATACCACGTAAAATGTATAAAAATTAAACCATAAGATGGCACCAAATTACTAACTCCTGTCTGTCTACCAGCTCTGAAGGCGTGAACAAGTGAGCTTTAACAGAAAAGAAAAGAATCAAGCTTTACAGCAGACCATAAACTTAAACTAGACGAAAGAAACAATAACAATCCACAGGAGTGTAAGATGCCAAAAGGGACATAAAGAGTTCCCTCCTAAGTTCTGATGCAAATTAGCACACTTAATTAAACAAAGCTGAAGAGAATCTATTTAATATTTTCAATAGTAAAGAATTTAACATACCATTTCTCTATTTCCCAGTTTAATATTTTCAATCAACATTATAGTTCTCATGCATGTTCCGCAAAATCCTTGATTCCCTCTTACAGAGACATAATCAGCATCTTTGGTACATCCTTTGCACAAGGAGTATGTACAGGTATAGCACATATAATGAGAAGCCTTCTGACAACTGCTACATATATGCCATCCTGAAAATCACTCATAGTTAGATAGCCTCTAGCGGGGAACTCAAATTAATAATAGGGAAAAAGAAAAAAGGAAACTTCATAAAGAGTGCCTATGACTACAAATACTCTTGAAAAACAAGAATCTAGTAGTAAAATGGAGAACACAAACATGCCACTTATGCAATACAGCCCACAGAGTTTTGGAATACAAAAGCTCCAATCTGCATTGAGCTTATGAAATTGCAACTTGACTAGCTTTTTCATTTTTCTATGTTATTTTTATTGTTTTCAGTAAACCATGGATTGAAAAAGGCTAAAAAGTCTAGCTTTTCTCAGACCATGATTTTCCAAGCCCTAAATAGTGTCTAAAACGCAGTTCCACTGCAGTGCCACCAAAAGAAATGGTTAAATATACATGCAAAACTGAGTTCAAATTTGAACTAAAACCTCATCCTCGAAAGAGAAACCCAACTGTCATGTAATTTAAATACTGTAAACATCCGACAGATGTCCAACAACAACGATTTAAATTTCTAAAAAATACGTGAAACATACCACAGTTCCATTTAGCCTTTGATCGAAAGAATGCTTCATCCCTTTTGATACATGCCGGATGATATGCCTTAGGACAACCCCTGCCACAAATCAACCCAAAACCAATCAAACAACGAGATAACAACAGCCCAAAACAAAATTCCACGTATGCAAACTAATAACATAACCAAATCCCTAAACGTAAAAAACAAAAAAAAAAACAAAAACAAAAACAAAAATTGTTATCACAGTAGCCAAGTGAAAATTTAAAAATTTTTCTGGGGAAACAAACAGAAAATTCACCGGCGATCGCAAAGCACAAGGCTACCACCATCAAAACAAATAAAGCAAACATCTTCCTCATCTTTCGTCTTCCTCTGAGGTGGAGGAGGCGGCGGCTGCCCGGTCTTCCCATGATTTCTAGGAGGCCGGCCGCGCTTCCGCTTAACCATACCAACATCTGGAACGTTGGGCCCCGCAGTAGCAACCTGAACAACAACATCGACCATGTTAACATCTATATCGGAGGCGGGTACAGTAGTAGGACCGACGAGCTTCGAATCATCCATTTGTGGAATCTTATCGCATTGATCGACAGTCACATGGTCAGCGGGTTGTAAAGAATGGTTAAAAACACGGCGTTGCTCTCCTTCGTCCTGAACACGAGGCCTATAGTCATCCTCCGCAAGTTGTTGCTGTACTTGCTGGCTCATGAATTGAAGTCAATAGAAATGAATATGGGGGTATAATTCTACAGTCTACTTACTCACTAGCAGTTGATTGATTAGACTGATTGGGGATTTGGAAGGGGAAAAGGAGAAGAATTTGGGGGTTTTTTGAAAACCCTAGAATTATAATTATTTTAATAATATAAAGGTTGGTCTTCTTTCCTCGGTGGAGAAGAAGGAGAAGAAGCTTAATAGTGGACACATGAAAATGGACCGGTTGAGGATGTGACAGGGCATTTTCCTTTTTCGCGTTTTGCGTATTGTGTGTGTATGTACGTACTTTCTTTTCACTGATGTAATAATGTCTAAATTCACTCTGATAACTTTCCATATATTATTTAGGCAAATGATAATTTAAATTTAAATTTTTATGCATAGATGCAATTTCAATTTAAATTAAAAAAATTATTAAAATAAATAAATCATAAAAATTAAGTATAATATTAATCTAATTTATATATTTATATTTAATTTTTAGTAAAATTTGTGTTATAAAATTATAAAATTTGATAAATACATTTTTATATTTCACAATTTTGATATATTATGTTATTATTAATTTTAATCAAGATATATATTTAATTAATATTGCATTTAATTTCATAATACTAACTTATTTTAGTACTTTCAAATTTTTTATTAAAATTATACTGACACGTAAAAATTTAAACTTAAATTATTATTAGCCTATTATTTACTACTTAAATTTAATTTTTAATTTTTATAATTTTATTTAAAAAAGTATATTAACTTATTACAACTGTAACTTTCCAAAAAATATAGTATAAAAATAAATGATTTATATTAAAAAATTTTATTTATGTATAATACATAAATAATTAAAATTTATTTTATATTTGTAAAAAATTTATAATTGATTAGATGTATTAACTCAATATGTATATCAAAATTAAATTATTTATAAAAATAATTCTGTGATCAATGCATGTTAGCAATTTTTCATTTTAATAGTGTTAGATTAAAATTTTATTAGTAAATTTTTTCTATATATATTAAATTATAATTTAAATAATAATAATACAATAAATATATTGAAAATTTTAAATTTGAAAGGAAGATTTGAAAATGTAAAAATAAAAATAATATATTTTATGATTAATTTTAATATTATTTGTATTAAATTAAATTAGTTTATAAATTCTACCATGATTAAGAATATTTATAACTAGCTGACGTTAATATTAAGAAATTTATTTATAGGCAACCTTTTTTTAATTATTTATTAGAGTTAGGTATGATAGAATTTGAACACATTATTAAAAAAAAAAAAAAGAAAAGAAAAAGAAAAAAGGAATCCATGAAAACTTTCAAGCGTAAGGGAGTGAGATTTAGGAAGAAGTAAAGAAGGAGGATGTAACCATCAATAGCCAAAAAGAGGGGGGCAGAAGTGAAATGAAGGGAGGAGTCAACATACACAGAGGAATGAACCATGAGCGATGTGGTGTTGTTTGTATATGTGAGCAACACGTGGTCAGTGAGATTGGGAGGGTTGGTAGAACGAGAAAGCGAAATTGAGTCGCGAGTCACTGTCACTCTTACATATGGTATATTTTTTAAGTGTTTTTATTTTAAAATATATATAATTTTATAATATTAAAATAATATTAATTTTTTTAAAAAAATTTATTCTCATCACTTATTTCTCTCATTTATGTTGATAATAGAGTTTTAATTAAAAATAAATTAAAGATATATTAATTTATATCAATAAAATGATTTTTTTTAATATGTATGCATGA
>CATIWR010078259.1:0-14070 GCA_949677035.1 Omphalea diandra | reverse complement strand
TGAAACACTTAAGTGAGGTTGTGTGTGTTAGCCTAAAAACACATTGTTGTAAGGTTGTGTATTAGCCATCAAAACACAAGTTGTACAAGTTGGGTGTGAGCTTGAAAACACCATTGAGATAGTGAAATACCCAATTGATTAGATGGGGAGTAAACGTAGGATCAATTATACCCGAACCATTATAAATTGGTTGTCTCTCTTCTACTCTTTCTTCTTCCCTTTATCTTTGTTGTTGAAATTTTTATACACCAATTTAACCCCCCTTCTTGGTGCCTAGGGACAACACCTCTCATGCCTAAGGACAGGGGTAAAGCAACCCAAAGCTCTAAGGCTAAGCCTCAAAGAGCTAATCATGCTTTTATGCATCAAAAAAGGGAAGCACCTAAGCACACACTCTTTACTCCTCACTATATATGTTCTTGTGTGCATTCATACTGGCATAGTATGAAAAGGGCTCTTACTCATACCAAAGTGGTGCAAAGGAGAAATATTAACAGGTTTAAACTTCATTGTCACTATTGCATGAAATTTGGACACATTAATGTATTTTGCTACATTAGGAAGGCTTACCTTAAATTAAAAGATCCTTTTAAGCCAAAGGCCCTAAAACTTAAGTATGATTGGGTACCTAAATAAAAGTGAACTTGTTTTATTTTGTAGGAATGCTTGGAAGCCACCAATGAGGAAGACAATGATTAGCATGAGGATAATGGATGTTCAAAACATATAACTAGAAATAAGAAGCCATTCACATCTATTAAAAAAAATATAGTGGCATTGTGACATTTGTAAACAATGCCAAGGGGAAGATAATTAACATTAGTGTAGTTGGTAAGAAAGGTTTCCCTTTTATTGATAATGTTCTTTTAGTTGATGGTTTAAAGCATAATCTTTTAAGTGTAAGTCAATAATATGATAAAGTTACCTTTGATTCTAGAGAATACCTTATCACCACCTTGATAGATGAGAATGTAGTTTTCAAAGGTGAAAGGCAAGGTAACATATATATAATTGACTTAAACAATTTAGCTAATCAATCTTTTAAGTGTCTTATATTGACTTTGTCATAGAAGACTTAAATATGCAAACATGGAGCTTTTTCAAAGTCTATCCAAAAAAGAGCTTGTAGAAGGTGTTCCTAAGCTAAAGTTCATTAAAGGAAAAACATGTGGACCTTGTCAAATGGGGAACCAACAATAACCATCCTATAAGGTAAAAAATGTCATAAGTACATATAGAGCTCTTCTACTCATTCACATAAACTTGATTGGACCTACAAGAAATAATAGTGTAAATGGTAAACATTATGCATTTGTCCTAGTTGATGACTACTATAGGTTTAATTAGGTTAGTTTATTAGCTTATAAGAGTGATGTTTTTTATTCTTTCAAAAATTTTGTAAAAATAGTTCAAAATCAAAAAGGTTACTTTATTTCTTCCATTAAAAGTGACTATGGAAAGGAATTTCAAAATGAACTTTTTGAAAACTATTATTCAGAGAATGAGATTTCATACAAATTTTCAAATCCTAAAACACTATAATAAAATGGTGTTATGTAAAGAAAGAATAGAACTTTAGTTGAGATGGTTATAACTATACTTAATGAGTATTCTCTCCTAAATTACTTTTGGGCCAAAGCCATTAATACCTCTTATTATATTGCAAACAAAATTTGTAAAAGACCCATTTTAAACAAAACGTCTTATGAGCTATGGAGTGGAAGACAATCATAGCTTTCATGCCCAAGAGTGTTTGGATGCAAATGCTACATTTTAAATACTAAGGATAACTTTGGAAAATTTGCTTCTAAAATTGATAAGGGTATTTTTCTTAGGCTATTCCGTCACTAGCAAGGCTTATAAAGTCTTTAATAAGAAGTCTATAATGGTAGAAGAGTCAATTTTTGTTTGATGAGTCTAATAAACTTGATCTTAGGAAAGGTACTCTTATTGATGACCTTATAGGTGACTTTTAGAAGTTGGAGTTCCACTTCACACCAAAGGAAAATGTGATTGATCTTGGAGAACAAGAGCCACCTCAAGAAGTACAACAAGTTCAACTTGAACAAAAAAAGAACCAAGGTCAAGGACTACCCAAGGATTAGAGGTACTTTAAGAATCATCCAAAGGAGTTAATAATCTTGTCTTTATTTCTCAGTTGGAGACAAAGTAATTAATGAAGCTCTTAATGATGCATGTTAGGTGATTGTTATGCAAGAGGAACTCAACCAATTTAAGAGAAACAAGGTTTGGAGCTTGTCTTTAAACTAAAGGATCACCCATTTGTAAGTTGCAAATAAGTGTTTCGAAATAAGTTAGATGAGCAAGGTTCCATCATATGGAATAAGGCCAGATTGGTTGCCAAAGGATACCACCAAGAGAAAGGCATAGATTATGATGAAACCTTTGCCATCGTTGCAAGATTAAAGGCCAACATAATTCTTTTAGTATATGCATGTCATATGAATTTCAAACTTTTTCAAATGGATGTCAAAAATGCATTTTTAAATGGTCTTATTAAGAAGGAAGTCTATGTAAAAAAACCTCCTAGTTTTGAATCTCATGATTTACTGAACCATGTTTTTAAATTGACTAAAGCCTTGTAAAAAATGATTTTGAAAAGGGTAAGGTTGATACAATCTTGTTTATCAAAAGGCATGACAAGGACACTTTGATTATTCAAATTTATGTTGGTGATATCAAATTTAGTGCTACTAACAAATCTCTTTATGATGATTTTATAAAGTGTATGACTAGAAATTTGAGATGAGCATAATGGGCAAACTTAAGTTCTTCCTTGGTTTATAAATCAAGCAAAACGAAGAGGACATCTTCATCAACCACTATAAATACATGGCTTTACCTGATTGATTGTCCAGGATCCTTCTAATGGAATTTGAAAATAGTAGATGCAACTAACACCATGACTTCCACTACCAACTAAACTGTAAAAAATGATCATCAATGTTCCTTAGATAGTGGTCACAACCCACAAGTCATGGTCGTGAATTAGAGGTAACTTTTCATACTTTGAGCTTTCTACTTCCATTCAACTTTCAATGAATTCCTAACTTAAATTCTATAAGAACAAAACTTAAAATTGACAATAGAACCTTTCAATATAAATTTTCAAGATGACAAGAATGTTTTGACTTAAGTTTGACCAATCTAGTCCAACAATCTCCCCCTTTTTTATTTTAACAATCTAGATTGAATATGCAAAGGATAAAGAACCTAATAAATATATCCTTAAGTGTTTTAAGGTTTTGGAAGTCCATTGATGAGTTAAAGTTGATAAGCCAAAGCCAAAGTTATTGAAAAAAAGAAACTTGTCTAAGGCAAAAAGTATCAAATTAATAAAGTACTGCCCCTTAATCAAGTTGATAATTCCAACTTTAAACATTATATTATCCTTTTAAATGAATAGTCCAAATTTCTCTCCCTCTTTGTCAAGATAAAAAAGATATTGAAATGAGGGAATAAAAAGAAGGAAGGTCCATAAACAATAAGAATAATAACAAGCAATCATACTTAAAACTGCAATTAATTGAAAAATAATTGAACAAACATAACTCAAATAAAACTATCAATAATTATAAAACATAACGTACTTATATAAACATATTCAAACATATGAAGATGTTTGATCACACAATTAACTAGGCCATAAACTTTAAAATAGAAAACAAATATATACAAGAAAGTGAGGATGAAAACAGAGAAAAAACATATAAAATTCTAGAGAGTTGGAAAAAAATCACTATCTTCAGTAACTTGATCATCATCCTTTTGAGCATGAGCACCATCCTCTTCTTCTTATTTTTCTTCTTCATATTGGGTATCCTTTAAGTCTTTAAAATCATGAACGTGGCAAGGAGTGGCTCCAACCTTCTTTTGTAGGTCCATAAAGACACTATGGAGATGATAAAGGAGTTGGAATATCCTTTTGATAATCCTTATGACCTCATCCAATTTTTTATTAATGGAAGAGAGGGAGATAAAATCAGTTTCTGACTTAGATTTTACCTTCGATTGAGAAGGGACATGTGATGTTGCAATTTATTCTTATGGGCTTTCTTTAATTACTAATCTCTTCCATTTAGAGGCTTGAGATTTTTCTTCCTTCTTAGCTCTATAAGAACCTAAAATGTACTCATAAGTGTTAGATTTGATGGCCCTGGGATTGAGGAGCTAGCTGAGATTAAGAAAGTTTTGACTACAAAGGTACTTTTGGGTAAAGTAGGCTTCCTTCTCATCATCTGAAGCTCTAATAAACCTATAAATTACAGTAACATGGGAAGGAAAAAGGAATTGGCTATTGGGTTTGGTGCTATATAAACCAATTGGTCATAAAAGTACCTTTGAATTTGGATAGATTTGTTTTGGGTTAGGCAAAAGAGAAAGGCTAGGTTTTTTTTGGAATATCTTTTCATTTCCATCTCCCCTAGCATTGATGGAAAAGGTGATGATTCTATGGAGGAGCTAAAATGGCAGCGATTTGATGTTTTTAGGTAGAGAGCTTTTGGGGTCATGTTGAGTCTCTATAGAGACTTTAGACTAAAATTCATAATAAATGAGATCTAAAGAAGAGCTATTAAAAGGAATCCTATCCCCAATTTGAAAATTGAAATGAGCATAAATTTGCTTATAAGTTATGAAGTATTGCTCACTAAAGCAATGAAAGAGGAGACCATACATATTGGCTAAAGATTCGACTCTCTTACTCATAATTACCGTGCATATAAACTCTTGAACAAGTCCTGCATAACTTGATTCCTTATGAAAAATGAACTAGTTATAACAGAAGTTTGAGAGGAATGCCTTAATCTCTCTTTTAATGCTAAAAGTGGTAAGAATAAAGGTGGAGGGAATTTTGTTGGATTGGATTATCTTTTTAAAGTTGGCCTTGTACCTCTCTTTCTCCTCTTTAGTGATTCCTTTTATGAGATGGAGAGGAGGAAGGCCTTGGAAGGATAATTGGGCAATTCCCTTGTCCTTGTTAGACATTAAGAGTTTCCTTAAAGCCATTAGGAAGGTTAAAGTGAGGAGAATAAGTTTAGGAGTTAGGAATGATTGAGAGAAAGAAGATGATTGATAATAGGGGATGTAAAAAGTGAATGAAGGTGTGTTAAAAGGGTTTAAATAGATAGAAAAGGGGTTAAAAATGGTCAGAAATTGGTTAAAATGGCATTAGATGAGGAGATGCACTATTTGATAGCCGAATAGGTAATCCCTAGCGATTACAGCTAAGTCACAACTGCTACTTGCATGTCACTATCTTGAATTTTGAAAATTTTGAGTAACAGATAAATTTTTCTTGGAAAAAAGTAAAGAAAATAGCCAAAATGTTTGAAATTCAAAAAATTTCATAGGAGCGATTCTTAAGTCACGAGCATAAATTGATAGAAGTTTGAAATTTGAAAAAGCCTTGTATGTAATGATCGCGACTCACATTCTTATTCATGAATTAGAATCAAAATTTGTAAAACCACTCAAAATAAAGTTTAAACATGTGGCCCATCAAATTGATATTTTGATGTTCAATTTAAGCAATTAAGCATAGAAAAGCTCAAATGTAATTTTAATTGACACATCTATCACCTTAAAATAACAATTATATCACATCATCATCAATTATATCAAACAAGTTATCTAAGAATAACAATCAATATCATATGTACACAATGAGATCTCTTTTCACCCTAGGGTGCTTCCATCAAGCATCTTAAGTTCCTTTTTTATAAAGTTCATCCTTTCTTCATTGAGGGGTGTAGTGAAATATATACATAAGTTGGTGGTTGGTGTCTGTAAACTCTAACACCACATTACCATTTTGCCCATGATCTCTTAAAAAATGATGCCTAATGTCAATGTGTTTGTTTTTTAAATGTTGGATGGGATTCTTTGAAAGATTTATTACACTTGTATTGTCACATTTGATAGGAATGTTATCAACATTTTTGCCATAATTCTTGAGTTATTATATCATCTAATGAATTTGGATGCAACAATAACCCACCACCACATATTTCACTTCGACGATGGATAAAGCAAGAAAAAATTGTTTCTTGCTAAACCAAGAAACTAAGCATTCACCAATAAATTGTCAAGTTTTGGAAGTGCTATTTTATCTATCAAACTACCAATATAGTTTGTATCCGAATATCCAAGAAGATTGAATGATGAATTTATAAGATACCAAAATCCTAAATGCAATGTACTATATAAATATTTTAAAATCCTCTTAACCCATGCAAATGTGATTCCTTTAGACAAGATTAGAATCTAGCATACAAGTAAACACTAAACATAATATCGAGTCTAGAAGTGGTAAGATAGAGGAGAGAGCCAATCACACCTCTATATTTCTTTTCATTAATAGGCTTACCTAATTCATCTTTGTCAATCTTTATTGATGCACTCATTAGAGTCTTGGCAACTTTGCATCCGTCCATGCGAAACCTTTTGAGTAACTCCTTTGTGTATTTGGCTTAGTTGATGAAGATGCTTTTTTTAATTTGTTTAATTTAAAGATTCCAGAAGAACTTAAGCTCACCCATCATGCTTATCTCAAATTCTCTAGTCATACACTTAGCAAACTCTTCATAAAGAGATTCATTAGTAGCATTAAATGTAATATCATCAACATAAATTTGCACAATGAGTGTAGCCTTGTGACGTTTTTTCATAAACAAAGTTATGTCAACCTTTTCTTTTTCAAAATCATTTTTTAAAAGAAATAAACTAAACCTTTCATACCAAGCTTTTGAAGCTTATTTCAATCCATACAAGGCTTTAGTTAATTTGAAAACATGGTTAGGAAAGTCATGAGATTCAAAACCTAGAGGTTGTTCAACATAAACTTCCTCCTTAATGAAACCATTCAAAAATGCACTCTTCACATCCATTTGAAAAAGTTTAAAGTTCATATGACATGAAAATGCTAAAAGAATTCTCATGGCCTTTAATCTTGCCATGAGGGTAAAAGTTTCATCATAATCAATGCCTTCCTTTTGGTTGTAACCCTTTACAGCCAATCTACCTTTATTTCTTGTGATAAAACCTTACTCATCTAACTTGTTCTTTAACACCCATTTGCAACCTACAATTAGATATTCCTTAGGCCTAAGGACAAGTTGCTAAACTTTGTTTCTCTCAAATTGATTAATTCCCTTTTGCATAGCAATCACCCTCTTATATAGTAATCACTCAACTCTCATCGACAAAGCCTCATCAATTGACTTTGGCTTAATTTAAGAAACAAAAGTAAGATTATCATCTAATGCATGTAATTGAGCTTTAGTACTTACTTTCTTAGATGTTTCTCCAATGATTAGATCTTTAGAGATCCTTTGAATCCCTATAATCCATAAGGAGTCCTTAAGCTTGGTTCTCTTCTTATCTTGGTTGAGTTTGCTTTTCCTCTTATGGTGGCTCATGATCTTTAAGATCAATCACATTCTCTTTAAGTGTTGAGCTGAGCTCCAACTTTTTAAAGTCACCTACAAGATTTTCAATAAGAGAACTTTTCCTAAGATCATGTTTACTAGATTCATCAAACACAACATTAATTAATTCTTTAACCACCATAGACTTCTTGTTAAAGATTTTATAAGCTTTTCTAGTGGTGGAATAGCCAAGAAAAATACCCTCATTGATTTTAGTGGCAAATTTTCTAAGGTTGTCCTTAGCATTCAAGATGTAGCATTTGCACCTAAAAATTCTAAGGTATGAAAGTTAGGCTTTTTTGCATTCCATAGCTCATAAAAAGTTTTGTTTAGAATGGGTCTTTTGAAAAAATGATTTGCAATATAACATGAGGTATCTGATTGGTAAGGAATACTCATTAAGCATAATTATTGTCATCTCTACCAAAGTTTTATTCTTCCTCTCTATGACACCATTTTGTTATGGTATTTTAATGGTTGAAAAATTGTGTGAAATCCTATTCTCCAAGCAATAGTTTTCAAAGATTCATTTTGAAATTCTTTTCTTTGGTCACTTTTAATATAAGAAATGAAGTAACTATTTTCATTTTGAACCCTTTTTGCAAAGATTTTAACAGCATCAAAAGTGTCAGTCTTATGAGTAAGAAAGGAGACTTAAGTGAAGTTAGAGTAGTTATCAACTAGCACAAATGCCAAATTTTCTAACTCAATTATGTAGGTATTGCCTCTCTTTTCACCCTTAAAGACTACCTACTTATCCACCAAGGTGGTAACCTAACATTTTTTAGGGTCAAAGGTGACTTTATTACCTTTACGACATAATTGACTTACATTTAACAAATTATGTTTCAAACCTTCAACTAAAAAAACATTATTAATGAGAGCACAACCTTTCTTATCAATAATTCTAATGCCAATTATCTTACCCTTGATATTTTTTTCCAAAAGTGGCATTGCATCATCATTTTATTTAATGGCTATGAATAGCTTTTTGTTTTCAGTCATATGTTTTGAGCACCTACTATGCACATGCAAATCATTATCTTCCTTAGTGGCTCGCAAACATTCTTATAAAACAAGAACATTTCACCTTTGTTTAAGTACCTAAGCATACATTGGTCCTTAGAGGTTATGCTTGGAAGGGTCTTTTAATTTGGAGTATGCCTTCATAATATAGTAAAAGACATTGATATGCTCATACTTCATATAATAATGGCATTAGAGTTGAGCGTTATAAGTCTTTCTCTTATGAATTAATTTAGTATGAGTAGGAGGCCTTCACATTCTTTATCCATGAGAATGCATGCAACTATAAGAATGGTAAGGAGAATAAGATAAGTTTCTAGGAGTGTGCCACTTAGTGCATATAAAAGCATGATTTGCTTTTTGAGGCTTAGCTCTTGAGCTTTAGGGAGCCTTTCCTTTGCCCTTCGGCTTTGGAGACTTAGTGCTAAGAGCACTTTTCTTCCCAATCACCTTTATACTAGAAATTTAAGGTGTATATACTCTATGAAAGATTAGAGGAGAAGATGTGAATGAGGATGCTCTATTGAAGCCTAGACCATATCTCACTAAGGGTGGTCTTTGAGATACAATAAGTGTATCCGAAGCATTTTCCCCTTTATAAAATTTTGTGATGGAATTTCTTAACTCAATAACTTTAACTTTTAAAGAATCATTCTATTTTCTTAAAAAGTTAAGACAATATAAAGCTTTAGACTGATTTTTTAAAGATTTCTTGAGTTCTTCGTTTGAAGTTCTCAAATCATTTACAAGATCATTCAAGTGTTTATATTCATCCTCAAGTTTAGAACACTTTTTCTCATAAAATTTCATTTTGGATTTGTATTTATCACATCTCAAGGATATGGCTTCAAGAATATCATATTCCTTATACTCATATGCATCATTATTATCACAAGAATGAGAAGAAGTACTTATCTTAGTGGAGGAGTCCTCTTGAGCCATGAAGCAAAAGTTGATAACCTCTTTATCGTCTACTTCTTCACTTGAATCATCATCTCTTGTAGCCTTAAAAGCTTTTCTTTTTCTCCTTGCCCCTTAGGTTTGTGTGACCTTACTTCCCATATTTAAAGCAAGTCACTTCATTCTTGTTTTCTTTGAAGTGAGGTGATGATGATGTTTTCTTAAGGTTCCTTCTTTCTTTTCTTCTCTTTATGAGCTCATTAGACCTCATTGAGAGCATAACAAGTTTTTCTTCTTCCTTCTCACTTTCACTGGTACTTTCTTCCACCTCTTTATCTTTGCTTAAAATTTATGAGCAAGAGTCTTCTTTTACCTTTTTCTCCTTGAGCTCTCAACTTTTTCATTTCTTCATCCTTCTTGAGAACCATCTCATGCGTGAGGAGTTTGCTAATAAAAACATCAAATGGCACCTTCTTAATCTCTTGGTTGGACTCTTGAATACTACCTACCTTGCCCTAAATTTCTCTATAGGAAGCATTTTAAGGATTTTAATGTTTACCTCATGGTTAGTGAGAACTCTTTTATATTTCTTCATATCGTTGATAATGGCAAGGATTCTATTGGTCATGTCGATGATGGATTCATTCTTCTTCATTATGAAGAGCTCTCATTCGATTACATACATCTCTAGTTTACTAAACCTCACAACTATTGTGCCTTCATGGTAGTTCGCTATAGCTTTCCATATTCCATATACAATTTGACAATGTTGAACTCTACTAATCTCTTTTTTTGACATGAAACTTAGGAGAATTGTCATTGCTCTCTTATTATTCCCATTGGCCTTCCTATGAGCTTCAACCCATTCTTTTATTGGGATTAATCCTTCACTATATCCACTACTTTGGTGGGTGACTTGCATTCCTTATCAATAATGTCCTATCAATCCACCACCTCACTATTAATATATATCTCAATTTTATACTTCTAATGAGTATATTTAGATCTATCAAACAAAGGCTTGAGGTGTAAATGGATTCCTTCTTGTGCCATGATCCTTTCTCACACAATTAAGGCTTGAATTGAGGTCTAGCTTTGATACCACTTGTTGACCCTTATGCAGGGTTGAATTGGTGGGAAATTTAAATTTTGGTAGGTAAATAATCAAGGGAAATCTAAAGAGAAATAGTAGAACAAGAAAGAACACAAAACTTTATAGTGGTTTGAGTGTTAATAAAGATTGTATCTACTCCCCAATTCTCCAATTGGGTGTTTCATTAACACTAAATGGTGTTTTACAAGCTCACACCAAGGCTCACACATAACCTTACAAGTGTTTTAAAAAAGGCTGAGGCATCTGCAAGTAAGACCGATAATGGGAAAGTACTAATCGAGGCACCTCAACCTATGGTAACTGATGATGATCTATTAAAATTTGAGTACCATAAAAGTAAACTAGCTAAGGAAGTGGAAAGCACCATTACGGGACTTGACCTGACCCATAGAGAATGAGAAGTAGAGTACTCAATTGGATGACCTTGCTAGATAACTACAAAAGATCCAAAAGACATTTGGTGTAAAAGACTGGAAAGGGGGACTGATATTGTAGAGTTACTTGCTTGCAAGCCTGAAAAGCATCCCATTAATTTCCAAATGCCTGAGCTCCCTATGTTTACTAGAATTCAAGATTCCACTAAACATATTCACTCCTATGTATTGATAATGAAGATATCTAAGGTACCTACAAATAAAATGCTTGAGTTATTTGAGTTATCACTAGAAGGGTCTGTGAAGACATGGTATCACAATCTACCCAAGATTATTAGTAGAAGCTAGAAAGAATTGACAAAGGCTTTTGAGAAACACTATGTTTGTAACTCAACACTAGAAGTTACTTTGTAAGATTTAGTCTTTGAAGCAGAATGTTAGTGAAAACTTTAATGACTACATAATGAGGTGGAAGAGGTTAGCTTTTGAGATGACTACTTGACCGATGAAAAGGGAACAAGTGAGGATGATTATTAAAGAGGCATTACTAGGAATAGGCATAAAGATTAAAGGCATGTTGGTGTGAAATTTTGAAGATCTTAGAGAAGCCAATCTGTAGGCTAAAGAATTAGTCTGAATAAAAATGGCAATATGGCGCTAGGAGAAGGACATCATCATAAACTCAAGGAGAGGGCAACAAAATAGTTATTGTAAATGTAATGAAAGTTTCACAACAATTCACTAATTTAGGAATGCCTCTATCTAAGGTAGAAGTTACAAAAAAAAGGTAATGTTCAAACCACTAACACTGAGACTACCTCCTAATCCACTATCAGGGGGATATGATGCTAACACTTATTGTGCCTTTCACTAAGGAGTTGAGCATAAAATAAATGATTGTTATATGTAAAGGCATGAGATCTAGGATCTTATAAATAGTAAGGCCATCATCCCATCAAATGTCAAAAGGCCAACTATAAGGGAAGGAATCCTCTCTCGAACTATCACAATGTTTCACCTCTAAACCAAGGGACATGAATGATAGATTCGAGAATTCTTAAAGAGGTAATCATGGCTACTATTAAGGAGGTAATTTCTATGAAAGCTATAATCATAATTTACACTATTAATCTAGGGGAAAGTTTAGATGAGGAAATAGAGGAAGCAAGGAGGAAATGGATGATTAAATTATGGGAGGAGAGTGATGAGAAGAAATGAGAAGGATAGGTGAGCCATGTGACATGAAGTGGAAAGTATTACCCCGGTAAATCCCAAAGAACCAAGTGTAACATCCTCAACCTAAATCATATGCATTTTAATTACGTTATATTTGAATATATGTATTGGATAAATAATTGTTTAGACATGTGAATTGGAGAAACACGACGATGACACTTGCACCATTACATTTGGGACACTTGAACATATATGTAGTGTTTGTATGGTTGCATGGCAAATTATCTTATGTTGTGTGCATATTATAGTATCATAAAAAATTGTATTTTAGAGCTTATTTAAAAGTATAAGGAGCGTCTAGGGATTAGAAGATAGATGAAGGTGCTTAAGGAGTGAAGAATAGGGATTAAAAGAGGAAAAGTGAACTTCCAACCAATATAAATGAAACACCATGATTTTGTCTTGTTATAATAGGCTTATAAGTGTAATTTTTAACCTTTTAGGATCAAAATTGAGGGGTTAGATGAGAGGTACAACAAAAGAAAAAGAGAGCTAAGAAAGAAAGAAAGAAAGAAAGGAAGAAGAAGAAGGAGAATAAGAAGTGTGGGCTGCCTAGGAAAGAGTTCTAAGGTTTTCTAATTCTGGGATAATAGGTAAGTTAATTTATCTTCTTCTCAACTAAAATTAACATCTCATGACATGTTAATCATGCATGGTTAGTGAGAATTATGGAGCAATTGAGGTAGAGCTCTTGGATGGAAGTTGAAATTCAAGAGAACAAGAGCTGTTTATGTTGGATTTTGCTGTTAGAGCATGATTTTGTACCCATGATTTCATAACCCTAGAAAATGAATTAAGGAAAGTAAAAAATAAGAAAGTTGTATCTTTATATCCCATATAAATTCATATGAAACAGTTTTGCTTGATTTAGTGTGTGTGAGGAGTTATGGCTCCTTCATTAGGGCTGGTTCACAACCAACCGAAATGATCTCAGTCATTTTGTTTTCTTATATTTTGATGGCCTTATGTTCTAATTTTGACAAAGTACAAAACATGAAATTTGTAGCTTTATATCACCTCTAAATACCTACAAAGTCAATTTTGATTCATTTTCTGTGTGGAAAGATATATGGCTCATTGATTGGGACTGACCCAGTACTCGGATGAAACCTCACCTTTCTTTTAATTTTGTTTTTCAAGAATTTGATGGCCATAGATTCAGAATTTTATGATGGTTCAAACTTTAAAGTTATATATTTATGTCTGATATAAATTCCTGTGAAATAGTTTTGCCAAATTTGGCATGGTTGTTGAGATATTGTCCCTTCATCATGACTGTTTGTCAACATGTTACAAATCATCTCACCCTGAGATTTGGTCCTTTATTTTGATGACTTTATATACTTAATTACATAATGAGTAAAACATGAAAAATGTTCCTTTATATGTTTTGTAACTGATGGTAGATTATTATTGCAACTGGATTTGTATAATTTGAGATACACCCAAGAATGTAAGACCTACTCAGACAGAGATGGCATTGCAACAAGGCAAAATTCAAAATTTGACCACATTTTTTGTATGTCTGATATTGGCTTGAAATTTGAATATGTTGTATCATTATATGTCTAATATGTTTGAAAAAAAAGTATCAAGTAATTTGGATGAGTATATCTAGAGTTATTGCTATAAGAGTATAGCAAGCTTAGGCTGTCATATAAGGAAAATATGCATAAACATTAGGTCCACTTGCATGAATCATGTCATAGTTGCATAACAAGATGAAAATCTTACTTTATCATCATGGATTGATTTGGTGTATCAAAATAGGTCCTTGAGACATTAAAGATAATAGTAAGAATAAGCCAGGACATTCCACGACTTAATAAGCTTGAAGGAGGAGGTAAGTAAATAACTAATGGTACTATACATGTGATTGGTTAAATGCCATGAACATATACTCAATGGAATGAAATGTTGTTTAATGTGATGATATTGAGGATTACATTGATGAAAAGATTGTTATACTCTT
>CATIWR010078246.1:0-24340 GCA_949677035.1 Omphalea diandra | reverse complement strand
AAAAACCCCCACTATTAAAAAAATTTTTTTTTTTTTTTTTTTTTTATTTTTGTTTTTTTTTTTTTTTTTTTTTTTTTTTTTTTTTTTTTTTTTTTTTTTTTTTTTTTTTTTTTTTTTTTTTTTTTTTTTTATTTTTTAAATTTTTTTTCATTTTTTTATAAATTATTTTTTTTTATTTTTTTAAAAAAACATTTTTTTTTTTTTTTTATTTTTTTTTAATATGTTTATTCCCCCCCCCCCCCCCCCCCCCATACTCCCTTATCTTTCCCAAACCTCATCCATTGCTACTCAATGTTGCCTACACTTCTACTTACCATAAATGACAATTCTCTCACTCTCTATCTTTTTGTCTCGCTCCCTATTATTATCCCTTGGTGCCCTAGAAGGCGGTTGAATAGGGCAATGACAAGTAATTAAAAATAAAAACTAAGTGTGAACAAGAATGAAGAATCAAGACACAAGATTTATATAGATTCAACATAACTGGCCTGCGTCATTTCTTTTAGTATTCCCATTAGAGGCTTCACTATTTAGATAGCTTAAGGTGCTTTCAACCACCTTTACAATAGTAGTTTCCAGGCACTACCAAGCCATTATAAGTAGATTTATGGGTGCTACTAAAATTGTATCCCAAAGTAATTTCCATGAACTATCTTAAACATTTTACAAAGTATGGTTTTTAAGATCTCATAAAATCTCCTAACCAAGGGTTTCTTCAAACAAAATACAACTTTAAAGATGAGGATTTAAAGCACACTTACAAAGCATGTTCGATCTGGTTGAGAGCATTGAGAGAATATCTAAAAAGTTTGTTCTTCAAAAATTATTTTAAAGATAACACTTACAAGCTTTAAACAATGAACTTCTCTTGATAGCTAGATCACTCTTGTTCTTTGAAAATAGCTTTCATACTAAAATACTCGCTTACTGGAATAGGTTTCTTTGTTTGTTTATGTTGAGAGTAGGCCCTTTTATATGTTAAAATAAAGAACTAGCTGTTAGAAAGAAAGTTGTCACTTTATATCATAGATGTAGACACTTAATGCCTGTTAAAAATTCTCCACGCATGTTTTAAGTCATTAACTATCATTGATTTCATAAAAATGGGTGGTTGTCAAGTAAAATACAACTTCAACGCTCGTTGGTTCTAATAAAACCCCTATTGGGACTAGATAGTATAAAAAAGTTTGACTTAATGATCCTTCTTTGACTTTCTCATTTGTTCATTCATCTAACATCAATGGTTATTAGATATTTTCAATGCTTGTTGGACTTTAGTATCAACCCCTGTTGAGATATGAACAATTCTCATTTTACATTTTCAAAAAGGTATGAACTTGATGCCCCATTTTTCAAGATCTTTGATAGTATATCAACGACTATTAGTGAACTTTCAATGCCTATTGAATATCCTCAATGTCTATTACGTTATTAAGAGTGTCTTATTGGAGGGTCCAAAAACTTTAGCTCAATCTAGGGAGCTTTTCCAATGTCCATTTGTAAGATCTAATGCCCATTTCAAGATCTTGAGAGTTTTGCTCAATTCAAGTCACTTGGCCTAACGCCTATTGCAAAAATGCAATGCCTATTGAGAAATCAAGAACCATATCCATTGTGAAATTACAACTCTCGTTATGAAGTTCAATGTGCACAGCTCATATGTTTAAGTTATCCAACTCTTGTGTAGTAGAGGACAACGCTTGTTATGAGATCCAGAAGACTTTGCTCATGCTAGGGTGATATTCCAACGCTTATTGTTAGAGTCATAATACCTGTTAAATTATGGCAACACCTGTTGGACTATCAAGATTAGTTTGCTTGATCTTTACTCTTTTAATACTTAGAGATTCCAATCATAACTCTTTCTTCAATCATCATGGTTTAATAAAATGATGTACTTGCAAGAATTAACATAGATAACCTGTATAAAGGTTAGCTCTTAGATATGTTTGTGATCATCAAAACAAGGTTTGGTTCAACATTCTCTTCCTTTTTTATAATGGTAAATAATCTATCAAAATCAATCAATCTTAAAAAACTCATAGGTGTACATAATATAAAGTTAATCAATCAATAACTCAAAACCAATTGGCATATCAGTATGTTTAAACTCCCCCTATAACATGGGTTTCTCCTTTAATAAGAGATCATCCTTGGTAGGATTTCCTAATATTTTTCATTTTACTCATATTACTCCCCTTTAAGCTCATATTACATGAACCATTATATCAAGTTCATATTTTTGTTTCTTACTCTTTGCCATTATAAAAAAGAATTAAACGTTAATAGCAATAGAATAAAAAGCATATAGAAGGAGAATATAGACAAAGGGTTAACTTTTTATTGCAAAAGTAATGTTGTCTAATGCATCAACTTTTTTTTTATTTGAAAACCGTGACAAAAAGAAAAAGAAATAAAACTAACTTTGCATCATGAGGGAGTAAGGTTTTAAATGAAAAGGCATAAATTTGATCTTGAGGTTCTAAGGATGGTTGAGGTTCTAGAAAGTGCTCTTGCTCCTTGGACTCTTTTTCCTTGGGCTCATTTATTGCATATAGTTCCTTAAAGGGAAGCTCTTTAGGATCTTGACTCATCTCCAGTGGAACCTTTTACTGGTTTTCAGTACTTAGAGTCCCTGGTTGCATATTCAAACCTTCTACTACCCAATCTAGTGTTTGGTTTATGTCTTTCATCTCTCTTTGAAGTTTTTAAATTTTCTGGTGTAAAGAGGTAGCAGAGGACTCAATTTTGAACAACATTGGTAAGGATTTCCAATTGCTGAAGCACCTTCTGGTCAAAGGGAGTAAGAGATGAAATAGAAGTAGTAGATGCACTGGTTCCAATTCCTTCTACTACTACAATCCCTACCCTAATTGCTTCTTCAATATCTTCATTTTTGTCTTCCTCTTAAGGAATCTCACATTCCTCATGCATCTCCTTTTGATCAATCTAGCATCAAGTCTTTACATGATCCTCATGATTAGTAGCATCTTCTCATAAATGGGCGCATTATGAGGCAGCTTTTCTAGTACTATATTCTTTCTTTAAGCACTTATTTAGTTTGGGGGATTGATTTCACAAATTTTGTAATTTTTGTGATGTAGTGAGCCATCCCAAATTCATTTACCTTATCCACTAGCCCATATATTCTTTGCATCAAGAGTAATATACTATTCACCTTCTATTTGTTCTTCGTCCACTAGAGGTAGAAGAGATTTGTTATGGTGCAGTTTCCATTAGATTAGCCTTTACTATTGATGTTCTAAGTGATGAACCTTTGGGTAATCCTTAAGGCTTAACTCTTGATCTTAAAAGCCTTGCTAATTATTGTTGTAGTTACTTCTTCCATTAGCGATGGACTTCCAAAACTAGTTGACATCAACTTTGAAGGTTAGATGAGGCTTTGTGAGACCTTTGTTAGATGCATCAAAGCACCTAGCCAAGTCATTTGGTCTTAGAATGTATTTCTTCTCAAATAGCCTGAACTTTATTGTGTCGTCTTAAGCATATACTTCACAATCATTGCCTAACACTTCCAAGGTTGTTAAGAACTCCACTGTCAGCTCTAGGTAAGAGGGTTCCTTATGATGGCAAAATAGCTCACATCTAATACCAACCATTAACTCTTCAACTTTTTCAACCAGGCCATACCTTGTAAGTCATTCCATTTTAAGAATTTCCCACCTCTAAGATGTCTCCTCAGTAATTTTAGAGCCAATTCCTTTTCCTTTTTCATTTTTGAGATTAAATTTACTAAACCAAAAGAGCAGTTGAGGGTGTGAGAGCGTGCTGTATTTCAGTGGCCTTTATTTTCCCTTTTGAATCTTAGCCAATTTTAGATTTCTTAGATTTCTTTTGGGTTGATGAGGGTTCTGCAGCTTTCTTCTTCTACTGAGCTAACACTAATGTCTGATCTTCCTTTATTTCAGAGTTAGAGTAAGAAGGTTGGGAGTACTTTCTAGTAGGTTGCTTATATCTTTTGGTGGAATCGGATTTGGGTGCCATTTGACTGTGTGAATGAGTGTTTGATGCCAAGAAATATGTAAAAATTTATATTAGAAATTGAGAGAAATGAGTAAAACAAAGCAAAGTAGAAAGTAAAATGATTTTAGGGTTAGAGGGGGTTTAAATAGAAGTTCAATGAACTTTTTTTTGAAAAATATGACTGTTAGGAGTGTTCAACGGTTGTTGTGAGTTAGGTAATGACTATTGGACATGACCATTAGCTTGCTCTTACAACTGTTCTTTAACCAATGATGGTGGCTAGTTTGTAATGACCATTGGGTAATGAACAACAGTTGTTGGAGATTCATAATGATCGTGAAGACCAACATAATCAAAATAAAGAACTCACAAGTAATATAATGATTGTTAGGAGAAATACAATAATCATTGGCCATGTTTTTCAAACAACTTAGTTCAAAAATAATTTTAAAACTTGGCTGATAAATGTTATTAATCAAACTCAATGTTATAATCATGAATTCAATTAACATATGGACAATTTGATCAATATCATACATAATTAAAATCATTAGCTATTGAATCTAAAGACTTTAATGATGATCAATTCAAGCAACAATGATCAAGTATCATATAATAATGGTCATAAATAAATTAAGAAGAAGAAAAACGTGTTTGAAGCTAATTCAATGTATTTACATACCATCAATCATAGTAAGTTCTCTTTGATGAATTAAATCTTTTCATCATAAGAGGTTTAGTAAAAACATTTGTCAATTGATGGTTAGTATCATTAAATTTTACACAATATTTCCATTACTAGCATGATCTCTAAGAAAGTGTTGTCTAATGTCAATATGCTTGCTCCTAGAATGTTGCATTAGATTATTGGACAAATTTATTACACTAGTGTTATCACACTTAATGGCAACTTGATTTACAACTACTTTGTAATCAAGAAGTTGTTATTTCATCCATAGGATTTGTGCACAACAAAAGCTAGTTGTCATATACTCAGCTTCAACAATTGATAAAGCAACAGAATTTTGCTTGTTGCTACTCCAAGACACTAAGCACTGACCTAGTAATTGACATGTGCCTAAAGTACTATTTCTATCTAAGGTACACCTAGCAAAATCAACATTAAAAAATGCATTCAATTCAAATGACAAACTCTTAAAGTATCAAAGTCGTAAGTTGGGAGTACCAACAAGATATTTAAATATATGTTTCATAGCATGTAAGTTAGACTCTTTAAGAATAGATTGATACCTAGCACACATGCAAACATGAAACATAATATCAGGTCTAGATGCTATGAGATAGAGTGTACTACCAATCATACCTCTATATAGCTTTTAGTCCATAATCTTACCATGTTCATCCATGCTTAGATTGATGTTAGTACTCACAGGAGTTTTGTATGGTTTGTTATTTTCCATGCCAAATGTTTTGATTAGTTCCTTTATATATTTAACTTGTTTGATGAAGATTCCTTACTTAATTTGTAATCTAAGGAAGAATTTGAGTTCTACCATCATGCTCATTTCAAACTCACTTTTTATTACTTTAAAGAAATCTTCACATAAGTGAACAGCAGTAGCACCAAATATGATATCATCTATATATATTTACACTAATAATAGGTGCCCATTCTTTTCCTTAGAAAATAGAGTTGTGTCCATCAAACCTGTGGAGAAACCTTTCTCTGCTAGAACGTTGCTCAACCTCTCATACCAAGCTCTTGTATTCAAGCTAGATAGGGCTTTGGTAAGCTTGAATAGATGGTTAGGAAAGCAATGGCTTTCAAAACCAAGGGGTTGTTCAACATACACTTCTTTATCAATGTACCCATTCAAAAAATCACTTTGGACTTCCATTTGATATAACATGAAATTCATTTGAGATGTAAATGTAAGTAAAATTCGAATAGCTTCAAGTCTAACTAGTAGTACAAAGGTCTCATCAAAGTCAATCCCTTCCTCTTGGTTATAGCCTTTGGCTACTAACTGAGCCTTATTTCTAATAATAATTCCATGTTCATCAAGTTTATTTCTAAAGACTCGTTTAGTTCCAATAATGGAATGATTATGAGGTATAAGAACTAAAGTCCACACTTTGTTCCTCTGAAATTGATTGAGTTCTTCTTGCATAATAAGAACCCATTATTCATCTTTAATGGCCTAATATATTATTTTAGGCTTTATAAAGGATACAAAAGCTAGATCGATACTTACATTCAATTGTTACCCAACTTGATGGATCACCAATGATAAGATCTTTTGGATGATCTTTCTCGAAAATACAGTCCCTTTCTAATTGAGTTTGCTCTTCACTAGGAGTAGAAAGAGATGGATCTTCATTTCCTTCATTCCTCATGTCTTATGGCTTATCCATAATCTTTCCTTCTTCTCTAATGTTTACTCACTCATAGGACTTATAAGATCATTAATATCTTTTTTCTTTTCTTAAAGAAGTGGGGCCATATTCATCAAATACAACATATATACACTCCTCTATAACAAGTGTTCTCTTATTAAAGACTTTATACCCTTTACTAGTAGTAAAGTATCCAAGGAAAATTACTTTATTAGACTTCGAGTCAAATTTGCTAAGGTTTTCTTTAGTGTTTAGAATAAAACACTTGTAACCAAAAACTCTAAAGTATACAATCTTGGGTTTTCTACTATTCCACAATTTATAGGGAGTTTTCTTTAACAAAGGTCTTCCCAAAACTCTATTAAAGACATAAATGAAGTGTTTACAGCTTGAGCCTAAAGTAATTAGGAAGATTGTACTCATTCAACATGGTTCTATCCATTTCTTAAAGAGTTATATTCTTCCTTTCTACCACACCATTCTATTGTGGTGTTTTAGGAGTTAAGAAGTTATGTGAGATACCATACTCATCACAAAAGCTATGAAACTTAGCATTCTTAAAATCTCCTCTATGGTCACTTCTAATAGAAGAGATTTTCAAATCCTTTTGGTTTTGAATTCTCTTGGCAAAGGTCTTAAAAGCATCAAAATAAGAATCCTTGTGAAGGAGGAATAATACTTAAATATATTTAGAGTAATCATCTATTATTATTAATGCATAATGCATGCCTCCCAAGCTAGATACTTTAGTGGGTCTAATTAGATCCATGTGAAGCAATTGTAATAGTCTATAAAAACTTAGCTTGTTCTTAGCTTTGATTAAAGATTTGTCTTTGACATGCGTTATAAACTCCTTCTTTTGCAAACTTGATTTCAAGTAGACCTTTAACCAAGTTTCTTCTCTTCAGCTTATTGAGGAGTTCCATGTTAGCATATGTGAACCTTCTATTTCAAGTTTTATCTTTATCCACTATAGAGACTAAACACTTTGCATTATGATTAAAAAAGGAATTTAAATCAATCACATAAATATTATGAACTCTTTTACTAATGAACATAATTTTGTTGTCACTCATCCTTATAATTTTGTTGTCACTCATCCTTAACACATAACATGCTTATGGCTTAAACATAACTCTAAGGCTTTTGTCACACAACTGACTTACACTTAGCAAATTATTTTTTAATCCATCAATAAGCAGTACTTTATCAAGGATAGGTGAGTCATCATCCTTACCAACATTACCTAGGCCAATAATTTTGGCTTTGTCATTATCTCCAAAAGACACATTTTCAAGTCGTTATCTTCTCCAATTGTATAAAGGACTTCTTGTCTCCTGTCATGTGCTTTGAACATCCATTATCAAGATATCACTATTGTTTTTGAACTTGGAATTTCAACCACATCTACAAAATAAAAGAGAGTTATGTCTTAGGTATACAAACCTTCTTGGGCCCTAGGGGGTTAGCTCTTACAAACTGCTTATCGTGCCTTTTAGAATGGCAATGATTAGCAATGTGGCTATACATACTACAGTAAAAATAATCACCATCAAAGTGAGCCAGTGTCCAACTTATAGGTGGAACATATGAATAATGTCTATAAGACTTGTAACTCCTTTAAGCAATGTGTGTAGTAGTGTTTCTTCTATGAGGAATTCTCTTGTATTGCGTGTATCTATCTCCATAATTGTACCAATTTTTGTATCTCTGCACACCTTGCCTCTTAGGCTTATATGAATGGCACATATAATCATAATTTGCTCTAGGAGGAGCATGTCTCAATTATGTGTAAATATGTTGAGACTCACCTTTTATGCCATTTATCTTAGCATTTCCCTTCTTGAGAACTTTTGGCATTGTTATGGTGTTAGGAACACTATCTTCCTTACCCTTAATAAAGACTATTTTGAAAGTAGGAGTAGTTGAAGTAATTTGCATTGTAGTTTAATCCATGCCTGATGGATGGACTCTTTTAAACCTCAAGGATGGAATCTATCTTCTCCTTTCATTTAGTGAACTTGTTGAGGTTTCCCTTAAGCTTAAAGTTCTCAACTGTGAGAGACTCAACCTTCTTAGCTAGGGTTTCTTGACCCTTAGCATAATCTTTTAAAGATTTGTTCTCTTTTTTAAGAAAGGAGGAACTGGACTCGAGACTCTCGACTTTCATAATGAGCTTAGTGATTATAAAATACAATTCATCTATAAAGTAAGAATTAAAAGGACTTACCTCTTTATCACCATCATTGTCACTTTTGCTACTCGATGAGTGTTCACTTGAGGATTCATTTGAATGCTCCTCAATTGCCATAAGACAAAGGTTAGCTAACTCCTTTCTTGTTTCCTCCTCATCAAGTTCAGAGTCACTAGTATCATCCTAAGTAGCTTTATACACTTTTTTTTTCCTTTTTTGGAGGTGTGTTTTTAGGCAGAAAGCTTGCTCTTCTTGATCTTAGAACATTTTAATTTTATATGCCCTTTCTTATTGTATCCATAATAGATGAGTTGGCTTACTACCTTTCTTCTTGTATCTCCTTACCCTTTTAATCTTTTGGTTTGAAAGGAATTTCTTTACTTGATTCGTGATGAGGGCAAGATGTTCATTTTCAATACTATCTTTATCATCACTAAAAGAAGAAGATGTTAATGAATAAGAAGTAGATGCAGATTTAGAATGTACCTCTTTGGCTTTCAGTGCCAAATCTTTCTTTCTTATTCTTGTGTTTTCTACTGGCTTTTCAAGAGTAATTTCATGAGCCAATAGCCTTCCTATGAGCTCATCAAGTGACAAGGCTTCCAGCTTGTTGGCTTCCTTTATAGTTATTTTCTTAGCTTCCTACTTATCTTTGGGAAGTGTTCTTAAAATTTTTGCTACCATTTCCTCATTTGAATAGGACTTCCCTAGAGTTTTAAGAGGGCCCATAATTTCTATAAATTTGTTGTACATCTCAGTAATAGTTTCACTAGGTTGATATACAAATGTTTCATACATGTATGTGTGCATTTGTATATTTTTCTTCATAACTTCATTAGTTCCTTCATAACTTCATTAGTTCCTTCATGTTTAGTTTGTAATGTGTCCCATATTTCTTTGCCTGATGTACACAATTGCAACTTAGCATATTAAGGTTTATGGATTGCATAAAAGAGAAAATGCATTGCTCATCTATTTTTTAGGCTTTTAAGTATTGGTACAAGAACTTCTCCAACTAGTTTTATTGGAACTTTTCTTCCTTCTTTAATAATGTCCTGCAAATCAATGGTTTCAAAACCAAGAAAGATCAATATATGATTCTTTTATTACATATAGTCATCTCCCTTAAAGAATGGTGGCTTATGGATGGACTGTGATTCTTTATGACTAGCCATGTTCTTTACTTTAAGCACTTAAGCTTTAATGAAGAGACTAGCTCTGATACCAATTGTTGTGTCATGGTGCCCTAAAAAGGGGAGGATGTAATGACAAGTAATTACAAATAAAAACTAAGTACGAAAATGAGTGAAGAATCAAGACACATGATTTATAGAGGTTCGACACAACTTGCCAATGTCCTCTCCTCTAGTACTCCCATTATAGCCTTCACTATCAAGATAGCTTAAAGTGCTATCAGCTACCTTTATAATAGTAAATTTTTAGCACTATGAAGCCATTGCAAGTAGACTTACGAATGCTACTAAAATTGCATCCTAAAAGTAGTTTCTAAGTATTACATTAAACCTTTTGGTTTTGAAGATCTCCTAACCAAGAGTTTCTTTAAACAAAATACAATTTTAATGATGAGGATAAATCTATTACTCAAGCAATAAAATACTTTAAAGTACACTCATAAAGTATGCTCAATCTGTTTAAGAGTATTGAAAAAATATTTGGAAAGTTTGTTCTTCAAAAACTATTTTTAAGATAACACTTGCAAGTTTTAAACAATAAACTTCTTTTGATAGCTAGATCACTCTTGGTTTGCACTTTCTATTTGAAAATAGCTTTCATAATAGAATACTCACTTAATGGAACAATTTCTTTGTTTGTTTTATTGAGAGCAAGTCCTTTATAGGTTGAAACAAAGAACTAGCCATTAGAAAGAAAGTTGTCACTTCATATTATAGATGTAGACATTCAATGCTTGTTGAAAATTCTCCATGCCTATTGATGAGTCATCAACCATCATTGATTTCATGAAAATGGGTGGTTGTCAAGCAAAATACAACTTCAACAGTCATTGGTACTAATGAAACGCCCATTGGGACTAGTCGTTAGAGAAAAAATTATCTCATTACTCCTCCTTTGACTTTCTCATTTGTTTATTCATCTAACTTCAATGGTTGTTAGATATTCTCATCACTTGTTGGACTTCAATATCAACCCCTGTTGAGATATGAACAATGCTGGTTAAAGATTTCCAGGAAGGTATGAACTTGATGCTCTATTTTCCAAGATCTTTAACAGTGAGTCAACGACTATTAGTGAACTTCTATTGCCCATTGAATATCTTTAACACTTGCTACCTTATTGAAAGTGACTCGTTGGAGGGTCTAAAAACTTTAGCTCAATCTAGGGAGCTTTTCCAACACTGATTGGCATCTTGAGAGTTTTGCTTAATTCAAGTTACTTGGTCCAATGCCTATTGCCAAAATGCAATGTGTTGGACTAGGTTGGTTTAACCTAAGTCATGAACCTCTTTTAATCTTGACAATAGAGATTGATCAGCACTAATACTTTCATTTAGTGTTGTTTTGCAAATTATAAGTTAGTTTTTTCATTGAGAGTTGGATGGAATTCAAAATCTCCAACCTTGTAAAGTTCATCCAAATTCGTGGTGTGTATAGTCAAAATCACAATCGCGAATCAGTCATAAGGATGGATGAAGCTAGGCTAGAGGAATTCATGGGCAAATTCGTAGTCGCGACATAACCGAAGGAAGTGGGCATGAGTCATAAAGGAATTCGCGATGGGTATCACATCTGAATTCTCGATCATGACTTTCATAGTGACAAAGGAGGGAACTAAAGCCACAACCACAGCGTGCCAAGTGTCCTAGGTAACCGTTAAAGATAAAAAAATTATAAGGACAAATATTTGGTAGTGACCACGACTCATGGAGTTATAGTTTCCTTATCAAACAGAGGAATTCGCAGTGTCAGTTGCGTCCAAGACATAGTTATCTCACAACCGCGACTTTTGATAGTTGCTAGAATGCAACGATTATATTTTTCTGGACACCTAACACGTGGACTAGTCGTTAGACATAAATATAATTTTTCGCCAAAATTTTCGACTCTAATGGAAATTGGAAATTCAAGACCACAAAATGGTAGTAGCGATTACGATGTTTGCTTGACAAACATTTATTGTTAAATCTGCCTAGCACATTAGTTCTACACCAATGTCTCTTTGGTAGATATGAGCTATAAATACTCCATCAAACAAATGTAAATGTAAGAGAATTCATTAATTTGTAACCAAACTCTTGCTAATTTGCTACTCAATCTTTCATTCTTATTTATGTGTAGTTAATTGTTTGGTGTGAGCAATAAACAGCAGTGTAAAAAAGTTGTGGGTAAGCCTAGAGTAAAAACTCTTGTGAGAGGTTTTTGTGTGAGCCTAGAAAACATAAGGTGTAAGGTTTCTTATGTAAGCTATAAACATAAGTTGTAAAAGTTTGATGTGAGCTTGGAAACACCAGTTGAGTTGAGTAAAGCACTTAGTTGTAAAGAATTGAAGAGCAGACATAAGGTTTGTTAACACTCGAACCACTATAAACACTTGTGTTAATTTCTCATAACTTATTAAACACATTTATCTTTTATTTTAATTTTTTTAATCAACCACCAATTTAACCCCCCCTTCTTGATGCCTTAGGCCAACATGTGGTATCAAAGTCAAGTCTCACTAAAAACCTTAATTGAGTGAGTAATAATCAATGGCATAAGAAGGAATCCATACACACCTCAAGCCTTATTTTGATGGAGCAGACTATAATCATTGGAAGTATAAGATGACGATTTATCTAGACACTGATGTGGTGGATCTATGGGTTATTATTGCTAAAGAATGGAAGCCACTCACTAAAGTGGTAGATGAGAGTGAAGAGCTAATCCCTAGAGAAGAATGGGTTGAAGCACATAGAAGATCTAATGGCAAAAAATAAAAAAAAGAGCCATGGTAATCCTTCTAAGTTCTCTCTTAAGAGAACAAATTGGAAAGGTACAACATTGCCAAAATGCTCATGGCATTTGGAAGCATTAGAGAACTATCATGAGGGCACCATCTTGGTGAAATCCAACCGACTTAAGATGTACGTGACCAAATGGGAGTTATTCATGATGAAAGAGGATGAGAGCATAACAGATATGACAAATTGGCTCCTAGTTATTGTCACCAACTTGAAGAAGTTCGGTAAGGTTCTCACAAATCATAAGGTAAATTATAAAATTCTAAAGTCCTTACCTCTTGAGAAATTTGGTGCTAGAGTATGTTATATCCAAGAGTCTAACCCGAAAATAGGGAATGTACCAATGGATGTTTTGATAGGCAAACTCTTGACTCATGAGTTGGCCTTAAAGAAAAATGAGGAAATGATGAAAATGAGGGGCTAAGGAGAAAAATCTAAAAAGCAAGAAAGGAAGACATTGGCACTCAAATCATCTTTAAAGGAAAAAGAAGTAGAAATAACCTCAAGTGAAGAGGAGAGTGAGAAGGAGGAGGAGGAACTTGCAATGTTGTCTAGAAGGACTAATGAGCTTATTATAAGAAGAAAAGAAAGATTCAAGAAAACAACTCCTAATCCTAAAGAGAGATCAATCGATGTCACTTACTATGAGTGGTGCAAGCAAGACCACATTAAGTATGATTGCCCTAAGTTAAAAAAGAAGAAGAAAAGGGACAATGAGAAGAGGAAGAGCTTTAAAGCCACTTGGGATGATAGCTCAAGTAAAGAAGAAGTAGAAAAGGAGATTGCTAACATATGTTTCATGGCTTAAGAGGACTCTCCTAATGAGGGAAGCACTTCATCTCATTCTAATTCTGAATATGATGATTTAGATTATGTAGATGGTGAGCTTTTAGAAGCTCTAACAATGAAATGTGACAAATATAAGTCCTAAATGAAGACTTACAAGAGGAAGTACATAAAATTAGAGGATGATTACAAATCCCTTAATAGCCTTGTAAGTGAATTGAGGGCTTCAAATGAATAACTCAAAAAATCTATGGAAAATCTTTCCAAATCATCTTCATCACTAGCTTCATTAAAAAAAGAAAATGACTCTTTAAAAGGAGAAGTCATTGAGCTTAGAAGCTCTATCTCTAAATTTCATAAGGGTATGGAAGCTTTGGATACACTCATAGTATCACAAAGGTCTCCTTTAATTAGGCATGGTTTAGGCTTTAATGAAGCCTCAACCTCCATACCTACACACACTACATTCATTAGAGCCTCAACACCTCATACATCAAGTATTGAGGTTGTTGAATAGAAGAGTGCCTAAAGCATTCAAACCCTAGTGCCTAAGGGCAAAGGGAAAGTGCAACAAGGCTCAAAGCCTATTTCTAAAAAGGTTAATCATGCTTACATGTACAATAAGAAGCATGTTAATCCTAACACACATAAAAAATTCACATCTACACCCATACATGCATGCTCATGTTCCCACACACATCACATAGGTATGAGAAAATCTCCCACTCATACCAAGGCATTACATAAGAGGAAGACATATAAGTCTAAACTCAAATGCCATTATTGCATGAGATATGGACACATTAATGTTTATTGTCATATTAGGAAGGCACAACTCAAATTAGAGGATCATTTAAAGCCTAACCCCTCGGACCCAAGTATGATTGGGTACTAAAGAAGAGATGATTTATTTATGTTATGTAGGGTTGTTTGGCAGCCACCAATGAATCAAATGATTAGCATGTGGATAGTGGATGCTTAAAACACATGACGGGCAATAAGAAGCTATTCATAGCCCTAAAGGAAAAAGAAGGTGGTAATGTCACATTTGATAACAATGCCAAGGGTAAGGAAATTGGCATTGGAACCATTGGTAAGAATGGTTGCTCTTTAATTAATGATGTGTTGTTAGTTGATGGCTTGCAACATAATTTGCTAAGTGTAAGTCAATTGTGTGACAAAGGTAATAAAGTCACTTTTGACCCTAGAGAATGTCGAGTTACCACATTAGTGGATAAAAAAGTTATTTTCAAGGGTGAAAGGAAAGGCAATACCTATCTAACTAACTTAAATAATTTGACTAACCAATTTTTTAAGTGTCTTATGTCTCTTAGTAATGAAGCTTGGTTATGGCATAAAAGACTTGGACATGCTAGCATGGAGCTTCTGCAAAGCTTATCTAAAGGAAAGCTAGTGGAAGGTCTTCCTAAGCTAAGTTTCTCAAAAGATAAGACATGTGATCATTGCCAAATACGGAAGCAACATCAATCTTCCTTCAAAGCTAAAAATATTGTAAGTTCATATAAACCCCTTCAATTAATTCATATGAACTTGATAGGACCTGCTAGGAGTGCTAGTTTAGGTGGAAAGCATTATGCACTAGTCCTAGTTGATAATTATTCTAGGTTTACTTGGGTATCCTTTCTAGTTCATAAGTATGATACCTTTGATGCTTTTAAAAGCTTTGCAAAAAGAATTCAAAATGAAAAGGGTTACTTAATTTCTTCTATAATAAGTGACCATGGAAAGGAATTTTAAAATGAAGCTTTTGAATCTTATTGTTTAGAAAATGGGATTTTCCATAATTTTTCAACCCCTAGAACACCACAACAAAATGGTGTTATAGAGAGGAAAAATAAACACTAGTAGAGATGGCTAGAACTATGCTCAATGAGTATTCTTTACCAAATTACTTTTGGGCCGAAACCATTAATACTTTGTGTTATATTGCAAATAAAATTTTTAAAAAATCCATTCTCAATAAAACATCTTATGAGTTATGGAAGGGAAGAAAACACAAGATATCATACTTAAGAGTATTTGGATGCAAGTGCTATATATTGAGCACCAAGGATAAATCTTGGGAAATTTGACTAAAAACTAATAAGGGTATATTCTTAAGTCATTCCACCTCTAGCAAGGCCTATAGAGTCTTTAATAAAAGTTCAATGGCGGTTGAAGAGTCTATGCATGTTGTATTTGATTAATCTAGTAAACTTGATATTGGGAAAGATTTGTTTGTTGATGAACTTGTAGGTGATTTTGAAAAATTAGATTTGAAGCACACTACAATAAAGGAAGACAAGGACAAAGATAAAGGTGAATCATCAAAAGTGGATGAGGAACCACATCATCAACAAGAAGGATTGCTAAGTTAAGATCTACCCAAGGATTGCAGATTATCCAAGCATCACCCCCAAAGACTTAATTATTGGTGACACTTCAAAGGGTGTAAGTACTATATCTCAACTTAATCTTTTAAATAATAACCTTCCCATTGTTTCTTAATTTGAGCCAAAATTATTTGATGAGACTATTAATGATGAGAATTAGGTGATTACTGTGCAAAAGAAACTTAGCCAATTTGAGAGAAATAATGTATGGGAACTTGTTCCTGGGTTTAAAGAATGCCCACTTATAGGTTGCAAATGGGTGTTTAGAAATAAGTTAGATGAGTAAGGATTCATCACTCAGAATAAAGCTAAATTGGTTGTAAAAAGTTACAACCAAGAGGAAGGCATAGACTATGATGAAACCTATGCCCCTGTTGCAAGGTTAGAGGTCATTAGGATTCTGTTGGCTTGTGCATGTCATATGAATTTTAAACTTTTTTAAATGGATGTCAAAAGTGCTTTTCTAAATGGAGTTATTGAAGAGGAAGTTTATGTTAAACAACCTCTTGATTTTTAATCACATAGTTTCCCAAATCATTTTTTTAAATTGAATAGAGTCTTATATGGGTTGAAACAAGCTCCAATAGCTTGGTATGAAAGGCTTATTTCATTTCTTTTGAAAAATGATTTCAAAAAGAAAAAGGTGGACACAACTTTATTTGTAAAAAGGCACAAACATGATACATTAATAGTACAAATTTATGTTGATGATATCATTTTGGTGCTAATAATGAATCTTTTTGTGAGGATTTTGCTAAGTGTATGAATAGAGAATTCGAGATAAGCATAATGGGAGAGATCAAGTTTTTCCTTGGTCTACAAATCAAGTAAACCAAAGAAGGGATCTTCATCAACCAAGCCAAATACACAAAGGATATACTAAAAAAATTTAGCATGGATGATTGCAAAGTGGCAAAAACACCCATAAGTGGTACCATCAAATTAGACAAAGATGAATTGGGTAAGACAGTTGATGAAAAAAGATATCGAGGTATGATAAGTTTGTATTTTATCTTACTGCTTTGAGACCTAACATTATGTTTAGTATATGTATGTGTGCTAAATTTCAATCCTGTCCCAAAGAATCACATTTAAATGTTGTCCAAAGGATTTTTAAATATTTGCATGGCACATTACACTTATGTCTATGGTATCCTAGAGATTCATCTTTTAGTCTCATAGGTTACTTGGATGTGGATTACACTGGTAGTCTATTAGATAGAAAGAGTACTTCTGGAACTTGCCAATTTATAGAAGAATGCTTAGTGTCTTGGTTTAGTAAAAAGTAAGTTTCAGTTGCCTTATCCACAGTCAAAGCTGAGTATGTAGTTGTGGGTTATTGTTACACCCAGGTGCTTTGGATGAAACAACAATTAAACAATTATGGCAAAGTTGTTGATTACATTCCTATCAAATGTGACAACACTAGTGCGATTAATCTCTCTAAGAATTCCATTTAATACTCTATGAGTAAACACATAGATATTAGGCATCATTTTCTTAGAGATGATGTTCAAAATGGTAATGTTATGTTAGAATTTATAGACACAAATCATCAACTTACAGATATTTCACTAAAAGTCTTAATAAAGAAAGGTTGAACTTTATTAAGAGAGAATTGGGAATGCTTAATGGAAGCTCCCTAAAGTGAAAAGCTTGATCTTTGTTTGATTACTATATGTTTGGTTGTATGTGATATTTATCATTGGATGTCTCTATTATAAATGCAATTGTGCTCTTTTATGTCAATTTGCATAAACTAAACATCAATATATTAAGTTGATCACAACTTGAAACGTCAAATTTTGCTTGTTCTTTATTATCCTTCTTGTCTTGTAATTCAAGGTCACTATCCTTGATTCACAGTCGCGAATTATAGGTTCATCTTACTCGACTGACAACATCAATTCATAATCACGACTTTTGCTCTCCACTGCAAATTCTTTCAAAATTCAAATTTTTGACCATTGTATGCGCCAGTTCCTGAGGATTTTTTGTCATTTACTTACATTTTTCAGAAATAGCGATCATGACTTTTTAATTAGTAGTCGCAATTTCTAGTAACTGCCATACATTAATTTGATTTGATTATCAACCATTTCCAACCCTTCATTAATCACATTCTAGTCGTTTATACACCCTTTCTATGGCTATATAAACCCCCTAAATAATGATTTACATCACTACATCGTACACCAAATCATTCTCTCCTACTCTCAAACCTTTCTAAATCTTTCTACTATTCCCAATGGCTCTTAAGAAAGCTTTAAGAGCAGAGAAGGGCAAGGCAATAGCCCAACCTTCTACACCACTAGCCCTACATCAAATGAAAGGGATTACAAAAGAGGAGAAGGATCGCTATAAAGCCAATGCCTCCAAAATCATTCTCTCAAACAAAATTCCTCCTACCTTTCTTCTAGAGTCTATTGGGATCAACAACGAGATTCATGTGTTTCTCTCCAACTTGGGATGGAATGAATTCATCCTTCAAGATGAACCCATATATGAAGAGATAATGAGAGAATTCATGTGCACAGTAACTCTTAGTCGCAAAGCTGAATCACGCATCGGACAATATGGGTTAGTTTTTTGTGTTTTTGGAGATCCTTACTTTATCACTTTCGACCAATTATCTAACCTTTTCAATCTTTAAGTCAGAGATAACATTCCATTTATTATCTTATCACTTGATGTTATTTACTCTGAATTTGGGTCTGAAATTTCTATCAATACCAAATATGATCCCAAAACTTCTTTAGCCAAAAACATCAAAACCCTTCCTTTTTCATTACTTCACTGTATCATCACCTTCTCCATTAACACTCGAGGTGATGGTAACGAAAAAGTATCTCAAAAGGACCCTGCATTTCTTTTTTATCTTGTGAAAACAAACCTATCCAATCTGGTCGCTATCTTGTGGATCAATTGATCCACATGAGCACTAAACCTAAGACTCCTTCCTCCCCATGTAACTGCCATCTACAGATTTGTTAGTGCTCTTAATGAAGAAAATAAAAAATTCCTTACTAAGAAACTCCTTCCTTCCTAAAATTTTCTAGACCTCACCTATCTTATCAATGCTAAAGCCATTCACTTGGACTCCTATGCCTATAGTTTGGGTGCTTTTAGGGCCAAAAAGATTGAAACATCTTAAGCCTCCAAAAGAAAAAGACTTGTCATTGAAGAAGAAGTAATACCAGTCCCACCTCCTTAACCAAATCTAAGTCTAAACTTTCTCTTGCCACCATCAACCAAAAGTTAGATAAGTTGATGTGAATGTTGAAGAGGAGATTTCTCCTTATTTCTCACCTTTATAGTGATTTGGTGGACTTACAAGAGAAGATGGGTGTTCCTCCTTGCCATCTTCTCGATTTCATAGATTATGAGGATACACCAGAGGAGGAAGATAACTAAGAGGTTGAAGATGGAGATGAAGCTGAATGAGGAGGCGACAATGAAGATCAAGATGATTCTGAAGATGATGAAGATTCTCTAATCTTCTAGACTATGATTTTTTTTTTTTTGTATTTTTCTTTGTCTTTGATGTAAATTTGTTGATCTCACAACTTATTAATAAATAAAAATGTTTGTTTTGCAATCCTTTGTCGCATCTGTTATGTGTTGAATTTTTTTTTTATGATTGCAACTCTTATGTTTATTGTAATTCTTATGATTCTATGAATTAATATTTGCTCCTTATGTTCACTTTATCTCATCTTTATGCATTTTATTTGCTCTTCTCCATTTACACTATTTTTTATCTTGCCAAAAGGGGAGAGAATTGTATGGAGAAAATAATTTGGAAGAGAAAAGCATAAGTTGAGGGAAGCATTGTTTGTCACTCATACTTAAAATTTTACTTTGATCATTAACTAGAAATTTGTTAAGTACTCATTGAATCAGTCACCATTCCAACTTCAGAAGTCATGCATCTATTTTCCCTTAAGATCAATCAAAGTTGTCAAAATCAAAAAAGGGGAGATTGTTGGACTAAGTTGTTTTAACCCAAGTCATGAACCTCTTTTGATCTTGACAATAGAAATTGATCAGTACTAATACTTTCATTTAATGTTGTTTTATAGATTAAAAGTTAGTTTTTTCATTGGAAGTTGGATGGAATTCAAAATCTCTAACCTTGTAAAGTTCATCCAAATTCATGGCGTGTATATTTTAAATCATGATAATGAATCAGTCACAAGGATGGATGAAGTTATGCCAGAAGAATTCACACACAAATTCATAAACGTGACATAGCTGAAGGAAGTAAGCTTGAGTCATAGAGGAATTCGTAGTGGGTATCGTGTTTGGATTCATGACCGCGACTTTCATAATGACAAAAGAGATAACCAAAGCCACAACCATAGTGTGCCAAGTGTCCTAGGTAATTATTGAAGATAAAAAAATCGCAAAGGTGAATATTTGGTAGCAACCACAACTCAAGGAGTTGTAATTTCCTCACCAAACAGAGGAATTCGCGATCTCAGTCGTGTCCAAGACATAGTTATCTCGTGACCGCTACTTTTGATAGTTATTAGAATGCAATAACTATATATTTTTGGGCAACCAATGGATAGTTGACACATGGACTAGATGTTAAACACAAATGAGGTTTTCTGCTGAAATTTTCAGCTCCACAATAGAAATTGAAAATTCGTAATCGCGAAATGGTAGTAGTGACCGCAACATCCACTTGACAAGCATTTAATGTTAAATCTGCCTAGCACATCTTGGAGATTTATTGATAGTTTTAGACCAACGTCTCTTTGGTGGATGTGAACTATAAATACTCCTCCAAACAAATGTAAATGCAAGAGAATTCATTAATTTGTAACCAAACTCTTGCCAATTTGCTACTCAACCTTTAATTCTTATTTATGTGTAGTTGATTGTTTGGTGTGAGCAATAAACACCATTGTAAAGAGGTTATGAGTAATCCTAGAGTAAAAACTCTTGTGAGAGGTTTTAGTGTAAGACTATAAAACACTTGTGATAGGTTTTAGTGTGAGCCTACAAAACACTTATGAGAAGTTTTTGTGTGAGCCTAGAAAACACAAGGTGTAAGGTTTCTTATGTGAGTCATAAACACATGTTGTAAAATTTGGAATGAGCTTAGAAGCACCTGTTGAGTTAAGTAAAACACTAAATTAGAGAGAATTGAGGAGTAGACGTAGGGTTTCTTAACACCCGAACCACTATAAACACTTATGTTAATTTCTCTCTTCTCCTTTGCAACTTCTTAAACATATTTATCTTTCATTTTAATTTTTTTTAATCAACCACCAATTCAACCCCCCTTCTTGGTGCCCTAAGTTAACACAATGCCTATTTAGAAATAAAGGACTATGCCCGTCATGAAATTATAACACGTGTTATGAAGTTCAATGTGCATTACTCATGTGTTTGAGTTATCCAATGCCTATTGTAGTAGAAGACAATGCATGTTATGAGATTCAAAAGACTTTGATCATGCTAAGGTGATATTCCAATGCCTTGAGTTCCTTCAACACCCGTTGCTAAAGTCACAATGCCTGTTGAATAATGGCAAACACCTATTAAACTGGCAAGCTTAGTTTGCTTGATCTTTACTATGTTAATACTTAAAGTTTTCAATCATAACTCTTTCTCCAATCATCATGGTTCAATTAAATGATGTACATATAAGAATTAACATAGATTACTTGGACAAGTTTAGCTCTTAGATGTGTTTGTGATCATCAAAATAAGGCTTAGTTCAACACGTATAACTCTATCTATCTCTCGTTCTCCTTCTTTTAAATGGTGTAACAGCCTCAAAAATAGGGCTTTGGCAACCTCAAAATTAGACTTTTTTATGTATTATTTTATGAAAGAGAATTTTTTTGAGGAAAAGTTTTGTATGTTATGTGTTGGCCCTAAGCACCAAGAGGGGGGAGGGGAGGGGGAGGGGGGGGTGGAAGAGGGAGGAGGGTTGAATTGGTGTAAAAAAAAATAAGGTTAAGGGATAAAAAAGAGTAGAAAACGAGGCACATGATTTATAGTGGTTCGGGTATAATCTACCATGTGACCACTCCCCAATTCTCATTAATTTGGTGTTCCACTAACTTTAAATGGTGTTTCTAAACTCACACCTAACTTTTACACTTTGTGTTTTGAAGGCTCACACAACAACCTTTATACTATGTGTTTTTAAGGCTCGCACAACAACCTTTACACTATGTGTTTTTAAGGCTCACACAACAACCTCTCTTTAATGTTTTTACAGGCTCGCACTACAATCTTTTATAACTAGTGTTTAATGCTTACACCCAACACTTATAATCTCATAAAGAAGAGAAGAAAATGAGTAGCAAAAGATTGAGAGCTTTAACACAAATAATGAATTCTCTATCTAGCTTATTTATCACTGTTTGGTGGAGTATTTATTCCTCATGCCCACCAAAGAGACATTAGTCTTTAAAGCTTAATAAATCTTTAAGACATGCTAAGCAGATTCTGTATTAATTGCATGTCAAGCTGCAGTTGTAGTCACTACTGGTCAATTGCGATCACGAAATCTAAATTTTCATATGGGAGGCAAAAATTGTAATGAAAAATCCATTTATGCCTAACGGCTAGTCCACGTGGCAACTTCTTATTGGTCCATCAGGAAAATATAGTCGTTGTGTTCTAATTGCCCATAAAAGTCACTATCACGATTCTTCTCTGTACAAGGCACGACTGAGGACTCAAATCCTTATGTTTGACCAACAATCTTTTTCTTTTGGAATCGCGGCCACTACCTAAAATATTGCTCTCATGATTTTTGTTCTTCAATGGATACCTAGGACATTTGACATGCTATGATTGTGGACTGACTTCCCTCTTTAATCACTTTGAAAGTCGTAGTCGCGATTGAGGCATGACACACACTGCGAATTTGTCTGTGACTTTAGCACTCCCATCTTTGGATGAGTCGTGGCAGTGAAGATGCCCACAAATCCTTCTAGCCGAGTTTCACCTTTTCCTTGAACTAGGTCGTGATCGCAAATTACAAACCACTGACCATAAATTTAAATGAACTTTGCCTACTTGAGGATTATGCAATCCTTCTAACTTTCAATGGAAAACTAACTTAATTTCTACAAAACAACACTTAATTGAAACATTAGACATGATCAATTTCCTTTGTCAAGATCAAAAGAGGTCTAAGACTTAGGATTAACCATCCTAGTCCAATAATCTCTCCCTTTTTTTATTTTAACAACCTAGATTGATCCTAAGGGAAAATAACGCAGAAATGTGAAGTTGGAGTGTAATATGATTCAATGAATACTTAACGTGAAATTTACTAAGTATAACATTCAATCATTCAAAGTTAGATTTCTAAAAATCCTAAGTATGATAGTTATGATACTCCCCCTTAACTTATGCTATAATTTTCAAGTTATTATTTTCTTACCTTTAGACTTAGATTCATTCTACCTCTCCCCCTTTGGTACACATAAGGGGAAAAAATATATGCATAAGTAGTTAAGTAAACATATGGAGCAAATGCATAAACAATTGAAGTAAAACAAGCACATAACACATAATTTCAACAAATAAACAACCTTTTATATATATATATGAACTTTGAGACAAGTTGTATGGGATCACATTTTTTGTAAAAAAGAAAAATATAAAAGAGATCCTAATTTAGAAAGTAGGAGAACCATCTCCAAAAAAGTCTTCATCTTCACCTAGATCTTCGCCTTTAGCCTCATCACCATCCTCCACTTCATCATTGCCTTCTTCTTCATGAGTGTCTTCAAACTCTATGAAGTCCGAAAGATGGCAAGGTAGGACTCCCAACTTCTCTTGCAAATCAACCATATCACTATGAAGATGAGATAGGAACAGAAGTCTCCTTTTCATCATCCTCATCAACTTGTCAAGCTTGTTGTTGATGGTTACAAGTGAGAGTTTAGCCTTATGCTTTGGCTGAGGAGGGATGGATGGAGTTCCTTCTTCAATAGCTAGTCTTTTCCTTTTGGAAGCTTATGAAGTCTTCATTTTCTTTGCTCTAACTATACCTAGGATATACTCATAGGTGTCCGGATGAATAGCCATGGCATTGATAAGGTAGGTGAGATTTAGGAAGTTTTATGAAGGAAGAAGTTTCTTGGTGAGGAATTTCTCATTTTCCTCATCAAGAGATCCTGCAAATCGGTAAATGGCTATGATAAGTGAAGGTAGCAAAAATTGGCTCCTGGGTTTGGTACTCATGTGAATCAATTAATCCATAAGGCACCGACCAATTTGAATTGGTTTATTTTTGACAAGGCAGAAAGAAATGCCAAGTCATTTTGTGATACTTCTCGTTACCATCACCTCTAGCATTTACCGAAAAGGTGATGATACAATGGAGTATCCAAAGGGGTAAGGTCTTAATGTGTTTAGTTAGGGAGGATCTTGGGTCGTATTTGGTTTCAATCAAAATTTTTGACCAAAATTCAAAATAAATAACATAAAGTGTAGAGATTATGAAGGGGATGTTTTCTCCAACTTAAAGATTAAAAAGAGAAGAAAGTTGGCTGAAAGTAATGTAAAAAGGGTTGCTAAAGGCCCGAAACACTAACCCATATTGCCCTGCTCTTGAATCGGCTTTATGACTTAATTGGACCATGCACATCCACACAATTTCTTCGTACC